>JAOXJQ010029859.1:0-23362 GCA_025762765.1 Quercus bicolor | reverse complement strand
GCTCCTGCTCTGCCTGAAGATCCTCCACAAGACATTCCACCTCGCCACTCAACCCGGGTAAGATCCATTCCTCCACATTTATTTGACTATCATTGTTACACTGCCCTTGCTACACACAAAGTAAAATTAGGTTTGGGCCTATGCTAATAGGCTAATATATCTCTAACAATTTCTTTTTTATTCCCTTAATTTAACAAGGAATTTCCTCGAACAATTGGTGGGCATGAGTGCGTGACATATCCACAATTCAAAGGGCTTGCTCACGTTGAACTCCAACACCTCTCTCTGCCGTGACATGAGTTTCGAGATTGGGTGGAGGATCTTTTGTTAGGCAAAGGACCACCATACGTGCAAGTGTGGGGTTGTGGCTGTTATTTTGTTTGGATTCTGGAAAAATTCTCACTGCGGTGATGCCATGATGTGGTAGTGGGGTTTGGTGGCTGAAATTTTGTTTGGATGCCTATAAAAGAAAATGTTAAATTAAATTTTTTGTTGTTGTTAGTTTCTTATAATTTTTAGATTTTACAAATTTCATTTTAATAATTGACATGACAAAATAAAAATGACATGATATTATTTTATTTGATCTTATGTAATACTTAACAAAAAGTATAGATAGAATGGTTGTTAATGCAAGCAGAATATAACTTCAATGGATAAAATTCAAATTCTGAAATTTCAAGGTATAAAATCTAAATACCCAAAAACTTAAGAAGTGTAATTTGCAATTGCACTTTAGCCAAATTTTTTTGAATATTTTTTATTAAATGTGAATTTTGACAAATCCACTAATAAATTGCATTTCTTATTATCCTTTATACTTGAAAAATTTCAAGAATATAAAAAATCAATAACTATGTCTTCAAACAAATTCTTCAATTTCAAGTTTTTGTAATCTTAAATTATGCACATTAATACGTTTATAGATTTAAAAGTAATTAACATCCGATTTGAACGAAATTTCAAATTTAACATGCATGTTAAAAACATAAAGAACATGCAATTAAACTGTTAAATTTTCAAAATATGTTTGATGTTAATTTTTAAGTGAGAGATGGGAGTCTAGTTTGAAGGGAAACTTTATCCATTTTTTCATAATTTTAAATGATTATTTTATTAAAATAGATCACATACACCACAGACAATCACCTTTTGTCCACAGCCAATGAAAGTGAAACAAAAGGAACAATTTCACCATTCTCAAATCCTACGACAATTCTTTATTAATTAACACGAAAGGGAATGTCTTACACTTAGAACAATTAAAATTTATAAACAAAAATTTAAAAATAAAAGTAAATAAAAGGAAAATTTTATTCATGTACAACGAGGCAAATACACCAGTACAATAAACACTGTTAGCAATTGTCCTAAAGCTCATTATTTTTCTATGTAATTATTTACACGTTTCAAAACAAGCGAATCACAACTTAAAACTCCAACTTAATTTCTGGGTTTTGAGAACCTACGTTGTTCTCAAACTTCTTTGGAATGTTGGTTGCAACCTTAATTCCACCGTTGTAACCATCCATCAGCATCTTTGCTATCTTGGATCTCCATTCTGAGCTGTCTCTCTCATTCTTCCTATCATGCACAACTCTGTCACAATAGTTAAGCATTGATCCCAAGCCGCTATTTGGTACCCAACCGTATTCCATTAAAACCTTCGCTTCCCCTTCAGTCAAGTCTTCTCCAACCTTAACAGATTCCCAGGCACAAGACACAATTAAACAGCAAAAGACTTTTATAGGCAAATAGCATCAATTTCATGTTTATAGATTATTACAGAAGCATCATGAATTTGTTTTAAAATAGTTAGAAGGAGATTTCATTTAACCAGCATTTAGCATTACAAATTTTGTGTCCATCCCCTTCATAATTAGCTAAACACAATATGGATACTCAAACCACATTGCATTTTCTACTAGTCACCAGTCCAGCATGATAAAGACTTTCATTTCAGCTGCTTCTTCCCCAAATCATTTGCATTGTATGCAATATTACAAAATTCAAGCCATGCCAAGCATATGTATTACCTAGAGTTCTTCAACATTTGCACATTCTACCTCAATTATATTAAGCTCAACATTCATCTTTACTAAACATATATGGACCTCAAAATACATTACTATACAGCAGGTAATCACAGAGAGTCAAGAAGACAGTTGATGATAAAAACAAAGAAAAATAAGAACCAAATAATCTTAACCGTAAATCCAGTTAGAGAAATCTACGTCATAATTCTGGGTGGTTCCTAAAACGCTCAACCCAAATCCAACATGATTAATAAGGTCAACTCCAAACCAGAACCATCAAGCCAGTATTATTCTCAGAATTTAACATTTTTAAAAAGTTACTCTAAAAAAAAGGAAATTTAATAAAATCAAACAATCGACTACCCCTGATAGAAAACTTTTTTTAAGGTAGCCTTTGGCCCATACTAATGAAATGCATTTGTTCATCTTCTACTAGACTCTTCTTGCACCAAAATAGGAAAAAAAAAAATCCCTAATTACAACTGATCTGTAGAACTTGGATTGGCAGGTCAAGAGCCCAAACAGACCCATTTTTAATGGTGGGATCAACTTTAGGATACCCAAAACCAACCACCTGCTTAGTAACAGAACCACCCAACCCAATCTACTTTTAAAGCAAATTGATGGATTTACATTAACTGCCAGCTATGAATACAGGCCATAGCTAAAAGAAATTAGATTGCAAACAGACTAACACTAGAAGTAACTTTTCTTTTCTTTTTTCCTATTGGGATCAATGACATGAGAAGCTAGTTATGTGTACAAATTCTAAATGTAATGAGAAGCTACTCAAATTTTTATTACCATGAGCACACATATGAAAAACTGACATTTGATAATCAGAGAAATGAAACAGTTAAAGTAACGTAATGCAGAGTACAGACAACACACAAACACACCTCCTTCGGGCTACTATACCAATTTTTGTATGAAAATAGTCTGGAAACAATGTTAGCAATAAGCATTAGTATATACCTTGGACTTTTCAAAATCCTAGGAATATTTAAAAAAAAAATGGTAACAGCCTACACATGATGTTAGAAGTTAACCTAACAGAGTTTAGAATCCAGTCAAGTGTCCCAAGCATCAGATTGAACAATGACATAAAAAATTTTAAAACCAAATTTCCTAATCTAGGAGCAGAAGGTTGAGGTCAATGTAGTTTCCTACCCAGTCATACATGGCCCCATGGCAAATCTATCATAGACATTTATTATATACATACAGTCCTAGCAGGCCAATTAATATAACAAAGTCAGTAATAACCATAAGAAAATGATATAATTGACCTGTCATCTTGAAAGATGCACTAAAGCCATTACCACTAATGCTTTGTTCTCAATTAGAGAAACCCTGCCACAGCTACTAAGCCTCATTGCAGTCACCAAACGCTTGATCTGCCAGTCAACGGGTAAGGAATCCACTATCTCAAAAAAGTACGTTGCATAGCCATATTCAGGACGTTCCAGCACTATCCTGGATCAGGAACTCTAACATTAGACAACTAGACAAAAAGATAGACATCAGACATCATTTGGGTAAGAAAGCATCAATCCCAAAAGCTTGGGCTATTAAGAATTAGGTCTACATCAGCAAAATGCTAACACTAACACATCCCCTAATGTGTGCACTTTCCAAATAATACCGAACCAACAGCAGGCCTAATATTTTCAGAACACATGAAACTAATAGGTTTTGGATCATTGAGACTTATAAAACAAGGATCCTTTAAAAATATACAGCTTTAATACAATGTTAAAACAATCAATTCCAACTTTCAAATGCTGAAGCTATATTAGGCAGTATGCCAACAATGTCAAGTTGACAAACATACAAATAATAGCAATTTTATGATGAAAATCATGCACCTGTTATGTCTTTTAAAGACAAATATAAATGATTGGAGGTCTCGGCACCACCCCCATTCAACAGGCCATTGTCGAAACTGCAAATATCGGGCCTATAAAAAAATGAAATAACTTAAATCAGAAAAGAATGACTAAAAAAATTAAAACTTATCACCCAATACAAAAAGATGGTTAGCTAATGGACAAAAATGAGTATGACATCCACTATATTCAGATAATCAGGTTTAAGAAATTTGTTACCTGCTCCACAAGTGAAAATAGACAGGCCAAGCAATAAGTAGCTCTAGCACCCTTTGTGCATCGTACAGAAGCAAATTTTATAAAGGATTCCCGCTGAGAGAAAAGCTGTCCACATGAATCAAGAAACTAAGATAAGGAACCGAATTCATCGAAAGGTGCAAACTGCCAAATGGAAAAAAAATAAATCAATAATATCATATTTTAGAGACTTTGACCACCAGAAGTGCTTAACTCTATTCCTTCACTCATTACTACCACACGCCAGATGACACTCCGAAGTCATTCTTACAGACAATCCACCAATTAGGCAGGAACTATTACATCAGCAATAGAATGCAGAAACTACAATTTAATTGTCTCAACCTATACCCTCAAATATGTTGTAAATGTAGATTACATCATAAGGAAAAAAAGATTGAAAAGTTAGAAAAGTCTTTAGAGGGAGAGGAGGAACTAATGTTACTCAGGTATTATCAAGGTGCTTTGCTTTGGAATCAAAATGATAAATTTTTATAGTGTACTAAAACAAGAATTATGACATTTTGAAGAAGTTAGTGTTCCTATTTCTTTTTGTTTAACCACTGTCATTAGATTTAAAAAACTGAGTGTTTCATAGGAGAAAATTTTGTGATGACTACCCAGTACCCAAATTTGAACCCACAATCCTTAAACTTTAAGGCAAGCCCTTCAACTTTTTCTTTAAAAAAGTATTTGTAAGTTACACACGCACCCAATGTATGTCCTTCATATGAATCAAATACAGGTACAAATAAATTTAACAATCTCACATGATAAGACCGTCACATAGTACTGATCCCACTTAGACAAATCCTAGGAGGGAAGATCATATGTAGAGCGGCAATTTACCCCACTCTAACATGCCCTGATCAGGGAGGATTTGAATAGGGAGAGAAATTATGAACCCAGTGAGGATTGGGGTGGATTTTGGCTGCGCTACCCGCCTCAAGTATATTTACAAAAAACGGCCACCATGTATATATGTATGGATGTATGCATATACGAGATAAGTTAAAGTTACACTTGGTATAACTTCTCGCATTTTACAAGCTTTCAACTCTGTTGATTTCCATTAGATCTATTGGCAATGAGAATCATTATTATCCACGTCTCTTACTTTCTCAAAACTCTTCTTCTTCGTCTCTTTGATTGGAACAGCTCTTTGTTATTTTTTACTGCTGCGAACAAGGAAAGGAAAAAAAAAAAAAAAAATTGCCTTCATGATTATATTCAACCAAGCTAAACACAGACATGAACTACAATTGTTAGTTCCCACCCCCATAATCCCATTAGGAAAGTTGCCTTTTCATTACAACAAGCAGAATCCAAAACATAGGTCCATAAAGAATCAACCAACTTTAAAACCTTAACAAATACTTCACAATTCCACTCATCAAGGATATCTTGCTAAGAAACTGCAAACCATTGAATATGACGTCACTAGGTAGCCCCATACATTCATCAAATCAAAACCCCTTGTCGTTTTGCCTTTATTTTTGGTCTTCTTCATTTTGTCACAAAAGAATGAGAACTTGCATTTCTGACATAGTTTCTTCCACCATTGTGATTAGTAGGACTTTCATTACTCAATCTTGCAACATCTTACCACACCAAATCAACAAACATTGAGACTGAACACATATTTGATCTATTCAATAAAGTATTACATTGTTCAAATTCCTGGCTCTTATTTGGATCCTTCCTCAATTTACCACATTTTGGGAAATCAAATGACGTGGGGATTAAATCTCTCCACACCATGATTTACCTCAAGTGTAACTTGAACCCTATCTACCACTAGATGCAACAACAACAACAACAACAAACAAACAAACAAACAAACAAAAAAAAGAAGAAGAAACATAACCTAAGAGTCAACACCTAGGCATGCTTAGAGTCAACACTCAACACCAAACAAGAGAGAACAAACCCAAGAATCAGCACCTAAGGTTGACTGGAGTCAACAACACTCCATTGAAAAAATCACAAGAGGGATTTTATTAATCAACCAAATTGTCTCCACAAGAGTAAAATAGTATCTTATATAGATTATTAGGACTAAATCCTACTTCTAATTAACTTGGTAAAACCAAATTATTAAATTACAAAAATAGCCTTAATTCTAAGAAATTAAACAAATTAACTAATAAAACCTAAAATAAAATCCAAATGACCAATAAGAATGCAACTGACTTCTAGAAATAAATAAACAAAATTAGAATAGAGTTTTCCTTGCACAGGCTATAGTAAGTCTAGTGCACAAGGTTCAGACATTCCATCATACTGTTTAGGCTCTGCAGTATGCTTTATAGTAGCAATATCTGCTAGCATCAAAACTACCCTTTCAACACAAATTTTTGGTGGCTCAACATTATTATCTAGTGTGTGAAGCATTAACTTCAAGATTATTGGTCAGCCTTTGGATGGATGCTATCATTATCCATCCATCATTCTATCTAATCAGGCATTCCATTGGTCATATATTCTAACATGCTTATCTAACTTTGCAAATAGATTTTGGACAGTTTTCACGATATTCTTTAGGGTTTGTTCCATAGTAGCCTAATCAAAACTGGTCGTATGATGAGTTGGCCCAGAGTGGGCATGAATTTTTTATTATAAATCGGCTGGGCTGGTTTGATATGTTGGACTAACACCAAAATTGATGTAGAACAAAGCAGCTCCAATACCAAAACTTAACCTAGGAAAAAACCAAAACGGATGCAACAACAAACAAAATTAAAGAACGGTAAAATAAAAAAGATAGACAACCTAGAAATCAGCACCAAGCAAAAGAGAATAAATCTATGCGTTAGTACCTAGGGTTAGCTGGAGTAAGAACCAAACCATTGGAAATATTTTGTATTATTTTTTTAATAGGTAAGAATAATTTTATTGAAAAGAGACTCTTTCATGGAAAAATACACAAAGTAGCCTAAAGAATTACAATTGAAAAAATATCTACATGTGAATCAACTCTATGAAGAATTGAACAAAGTTAATATATGTGAGACCCAATACAAAAGACCACTCATAGAAAGAGCTAATGAATGATGCTTGCAATTGAGTAGACATGCATTCCACATCCTCAAAAGTATGTCGATTTCTTTCCATCCAAATAGTCCACATCAAACATGAAGGAATGAGATTCCAGATATTTGGTCCCCTACTCCATCACCCACATAATAAATCAAGAACCTTCTCCAGTAAAACTCCCAAACAACCTGAAAATGAAACTCCACAACCCAAAAAGCTACACTACAATGTAACAAAAGGTGATCCACAATCTCCTCACTACGATGACACATACAACACCAACTCACTATTGAATAACCCCTCTTGATCAGGTTCTCACTAGTGAGAATTTTCACCCAAGCCACTGTCCATACGAAAAATGAAAGAAAGGCATAGAACATGAGCACTGTAATGTCTCATAAAAAGATCACATAGTGAAATCCCCATTTCTCTTCAACTTTCATCTCATTCTATCATTCCCCTCCCTAATGGGAATATGAGATTCTAATAGATAGAAAAATGAAGCCACCCCATCAAACCATTGGAAATATTTTAGGAACACATTAGCTTGCTTATATAGAGACATAAAACCTAATTCTAATTGAATTTAGAATACCAAATTATTGAATTACAAAAATGCTCGAGTGCAAGAAATTAATTAAAATAGTAATGAAAATAATTAACTAAGAAAACCTAAAACAAATTTCAACTGACCAATAAAAAAACAGTTGAGTTCTAGAATTAGATAAAACTAAATTAAAATCAATCTCTCTCTCTCAAAATAAAATATTTCAAGAATATAACTTAAATTTAACAATAAAATAGACTATATAAATGAAAGAACAAAAATTAATTTACATGGAAAAAATAAATAATGTAAGACCCAAGCTATTATTAAAATAATAATGAAATTTATGAAACTTTTGGTAATTTAGTTTTAGTCATAAAATTAATTTGAACTTCTTAAAGCATTGGTAAAAGAGTTTCACTTAGAGTAAATACTATTTTAATAATTTTTATTTAGTTGTTAGGGCTTATTGGCAATATTATTTTCCCTAGTTTATTTAGGTATAGCTTTTTAAAGCCTCACCTTTTTCTAGTTACAGCTTATTAAAAGCTCACTAATTAAAACAAGCTCCACTTTTTCTTTTCCTTCTTTTATATATATATATAAAACAAGCTCCACTTTTAAAAATAAGTTTCCCAAAATAAGCTAATCCAAATAAACAGTTAGAATGCATCACATGGTAAAAGCACTTTGTACATGTAATACCTATGGTGAACCACACAATGCAAGCACAACGTGTGTCTGTCCAATGCACAGATTAATCAAAAATCACATACACACCAAAAAAAACCTTCAATAATATAATTGAAATAGATAGATAAATAAGATTTTAAAAAATAAAAATAAAAAAAGTAGCAAGAGCACATTGTATAAACCAATTTTTTATCAAAACAAAAAATTATAATCGTTTACAAAAATAATTCAAAAATGAATAAGAAAATACATTTTAAATTTCTTGAAAGTTTTGATAATTGAGTTTTAATCATAATATTTTAAATATTTTAAAACTTAGGTAGTAGAGTTTCATTTTTCTTTTTCATTTTTTTTTTATAAGTAGTAGAGTTTCATAGAGAATAAACAATGTTAATACTTGCTTGAAACACACAATGCAATCACGTATAAGACCCGACCCTTATTAAAAAAAAAGTATGGTAGATTATTAAAATAATATATATATTTTTAGAATAATTAAAATAATATAATAGAAATTATAAAATTTCATTAAATTTCTAGAAACTTTTTTAATCGCAATAGTATTTTTAAAATTCTTTAAATTTTGGAAGTAGAGTTTCACTTAGAGAAAACAAAATTTAATTACAACATACTCATAATTTGCAGCATGGAAACCCCATCTTGAAGTGAGTTAACGACTTCCTTCTTGTCACCTAAGGCCCGGTAGAATGCTTCCTCTCTCTATCTTCTATCTAGGAAGCTCACTGCAAGTCCTCAGGACTTGTAAGCTTTCACCTTCTTTTTATGCATTACATTCAACAGATTAGGTCTTCAAAGAAAGCTTGTGCCCCACTCAAAATTCCATGATCTTTTTGGTTTCATTTGCCAAAGTTACCAGACAAGAGCAGAAACGGTGAGTTCCCCATAACATGACTTGCGGGTCAGAGGTTTATGTTGCTTTCTAAAACCAGGAGGAAAGAATTGGTGATCTCAATCATCACTTATGCAATTTCCTCAGGAAGGAAAGAATCAATGTTGATGGAATAGATCAGATGATCTGTCTAAGCGAGTCTGTGATGGGTAATCTGCATTGGAATCAAATCTATTCCCATGTTCCAATTTTTCCATTTGTTTTACCCATTTCTTGGGAAGAGGCTCCAACTATATTAGAAAATGAGTTGGTTATCCATAAAGATAAAGAAAACTTTCTTGTAGTTTCACTCCTTGCTCTAAATATGAAGAAAAACTTGTCCGAAATCTCCAGTTGGGTAAGTCCAACAAGGAAAGGCATGGAAGTCTTTGGGCATTGCATGGGCAGAGTTAACTAAAGACTGACTACCTATAAAGATCCCTCACTTCACTTTCTAAATATTTGTCTTCATTATCAACTGCATGCTATCAAAGACAGAGCAATGGAAGGTTACAATCTCAAGTTCACTATTACAGTCATATTTTTATGTTGAAACAGTCTATCTATGGGCAATGATTTTCTAATGTATTGGGAATATCTAAAATCGCTTCAAGCATCCGGCTTCACCGCTGCCGCCTGCTCTCTCCTTTAGCACTTCCCAATCAACAACAGACCTTATCTTCTCTTGTTCCATCTGAATCACACCCTTGCTGATCTAATGGCCAAGAAAGAGCATTTTTGTATGAGCACTGTTTCACATATAGCTTATTTTCCTGCTACACCCAGAACCCTGAGTAGAACTGGATAATCAAACTACATATAACTCTTTCCTTTCAACACCAACCACGTGCTTTAAGACAACTGTAAAAACCAATTTTTTGTTTACAGAAAATGCCCAACTCTTATATTGCTTTTATACAAGTAAAGATTATTTTTCTTATAACAAATACTATTCCCTGGGAGAGTGTCTATTCGATATTTTCTACATCAATGTGTCTATGGCATGTCACATCTATGTTCCATGTCTATGTATTAAATAAAAATGTTCTACATTCATGTCTATATCACATAAACAACCGAAGCAATATGTTTTTTCCATTCTGTTTCTCATACAAGGGAAACAATTTCACATCCAACAGGGAGCATGCCTTGGATCTTTTACATAAAGCTAGGAAAATGGATGAAATCAAATGGATATCAAGCAACATGAAAGACCAAGAACAAATGTGTGGTACACAAGGGTCAGTCAAGATGGTGTTACATCTTAGAGTGATCTCTCTGAATACATAAGCTCTGCATGACAGTTAATTTATAAATTCTTGGAGTACCATAGATATCCTAACAATGTTTAGGTTGTTTTTGTTATTCTCTAACAATACTCCCATTAGAGTGGAAACATAAACCACTGCGAATTCCACTATATTTATTTTAAAAACGATTCTTAACAAAGGGAGTCCAGAGACAAAATAGATGATATATGAAATAGTTGAAGCTTTGTCCTTTCTTGCAAAATATGGGGCATCAAATTTGACAGCCAATGAAGCATAGTAACAGGCAAAAGAGCATCAGTAATAGATAAAGGCCAAGTTAAAAACATTAATAAAAATGTTGTTCATTGTCTTTTCAAAATAGACAATATTTTGGGACATCTCAAAATGAAATAGTAGACAAACAATATGGGTTAGAGGGAGTAGTATATACAATAACTGACTGTTAGTGAGAGCTATCACTACAACAATGATGGAAAACTTAAAATTGCTCTTTCTACCCACGATTTAATGAAAGCTATGGACAGTTGCCTTATAACTAATATAATGTTGGGCACCTAATAAAGGGCATTTTTGCCAATATGATGACTGAGCATAATCAAGATATACGTACAATGATCTTATATCGCAAAGGAACTTGAACAATGAACTCCAACTATAATAACACCAGAGACAGTTGACCCTATTATTCAACACATTTAAATAGATTGTTAATCTTGTAGACAAAAAATTAAAAAGATGCAACATGAATTAGAGACTGCCCCTCCCAAATTTTCTTTCATTTCATTAAATTGATTCCATAAAATATTGCATATACTTCATAACAAAGGTAAACAAGCCAAAATTACATTTCGCCCATAAATCCAATTCATTTTCAATTAGAATAGACAAAAGAAAAATTTGCCATCTCTAGCAACCATGATACTCACCAAAATAAAACATCAATGATTCTATCTCTTCTTAACAAAAATCTGCATATCCATGTCAATTCTTTTCTTTCAACCAAGTTCAGTTTTTAATTGGTCATTTATGTCTTTCATCCTCAGAGCAACAATAACCTTAAGATGATTTCATATATAGTTTACCTATATGGTTTAAAACAGAGAAACCACAAAAGTAAAAGAAAACCACATCATATTATCAGAGCAACTGCAAGGCAAAGACGAGAAATACATCTAAATCTCAGAACTGTTGGCACACCTTTGTAATCACAGCTTCAAGCTCAGAAAAACTCTCTTCAATTAATGACTCATCAAGAGCTTCATCGCTCTCCATCTCCCCATAAAGCTTAATTTCATCAACTGAGACCCCTTTGTCAATCAGCACCTGCCAATTGACATTTCCATTAATCCTCATCCAAATGTCACAGGAACTGCAACAATAACATGGCTATATATACCTTCAGGAGTCCAGGAGCATCTTCCTCCAATGCTGACTCAACCGAATCACTGCAATTGAATTAACAAGCAGGAAAACCCTAAGAAAAGTGGAATAATGCTAGAACAAGAAAATATAATTAATATAAATACGTCAAAAACAGAAACTACGTGACAGTCTTTTTTCTCTTCCGTGGACGGCTGATGCGTATTGGATCAGCAGATTCTGAAGCAATAATGCTACATCCAACAGAAGACAGCACACTTTTCTTCAAGTATTCATTGTTCCTCAATATGTTATTTTCCACCAACGTTGGCATCTTCATCCGGTCTCGCAGTGGCATATGGTCTACATCATCTCCATATAGTTTATCAGAGACTCCCAATTCACTCTTCAATGGCTGCTTGTTAAAGGAAAAGTCATGTATAGCACTCTTGTCAGGGTCAGGTAAGTTATTGTTATCCCCAGGTTCATCCTTGACCTTAACAAAGGTTGATGAAAGTGAAGTACATGCACTACTTGTGTTAGCAGGCACATAACCCTGCCCCTCAGATGAATTCGACTCCACCATCATTCTCTCTGATGAGTTCTTGTCACTTACATGAATTTCCATATCATCACCTGATTTAGTTGATTCGCTTGAATATTGATTGATTACAGAAGACGTTTCTGCAATAATGTCATCTGACAAACCAGTTACCAAAGTTCTGCGGGAAACAAAAGCAGTTACTTCAGGCTTGTCGTCAAGCTGATTTCCAGGCACTAACTCTCCAACATGAATGTCTTCCTTCCCTTTTTCAGCATACCGTTGTTTAAGGAATTCTGATAAGCCTCCAGAAGTACCCTGTGTAATTTAAAGTTAGTAGCAAACACAAGATTTCAAAGAGTAATACCACATTTGCAAGCTACATATTTCCTGGTGTGCATTGCATGGAAAACAGAAAGCAAGCAAAAAAAAAAAATCAAACAAGGTAATAACCAATGCACACATAGATATAGAAATAATATTATCTCCAAATTTTTGTTTCCATTCTTTTTTTCTTTTCTTTTCTTTTCTTCTTCTTCTTTTTTTTTTTTTTTTTTTTTTTTGGAAAGGAGTGGGGGAAGGGGGATTACATAATAAATTTATATTGATTACAAAAGCAATTAATTAGCCAAAGAAGGGAGACAAACACAAGCATGTGTGCGCAAGGGCACACACGCAGATTTATATATATGGGAAAGGTATGACTGAGCTCATTTAGCAAAATGAAAGATTGCACACTGCAGTAAGATCACATTTACTGAGTAAACAAATGCAATATATCTTTTGAATCTTAAAAAGGACAATACTATATGCAAGAAAAATTACATGAACTAAAAGGAACAAACTATAAAACACATGTCTTATAATTCTTTTAAAGCAAGCCATGCCACTCAATCATTTTTTTTTTTTTTTGGATAAGTTAGAAGAAAGGGGTGCAACACAAGGACTTCCCAGGAGGTCACCCTACTCAATCATAGTGATTGTAACCGGCAATATAGAGATATATAGTCCTCTTCTCTACCTTCTGAGCTAAGTTCATGCTGAGCAAGAACTCTTTCTCCACAGCAGCAGAGAAGAATATAGGCCAACTGAGGTCAAAGGTGAATTCATAATGACCCTTTATTATAAAATCCGCTTCTGGGAATGAAACTTTACCCAAGCATAAAGAAGGGACACTAATTCTTCAAGAAAGCAACAATATACAAACTATCTATAATTTACTAATTTCTGGATATGAATAAGCGTTTTGCATTACAATCTACAGCATAGAATTCGTGAGCATTAAGATACTTCAGATTTTTTCCAACACTCTCTAGTGTGTGGAGGAATTGAAGAATTTTATGGCAAGTTTATTCATTTTAAAACAGTTTTTGTAACAAAAAGGCAGAATTTAGCTTTTTACACTATTTGATAAGTGAATTCAGTAAATAAAAGAATAGCGAAGGTACTCCACACAGGTTAATCAAAGTTATACAAGAGAGAACTAATGGCACAAAAAGAGAGATAATGGAAAAATAAAAGAATACACACACACACACACACACACACAGATATGTATGTATGTATGTATGTATGTATATGCATATGTACACACACACACACACACAAAAGAAAACAACTAAACACATGGAATCAAAGAAGTCCAAAAAACTTAGTAATGTACAGGGTTGTCACTCCATCATCAACACGTAAAATGTGCATAGAAACAAATTCTCCAAAGCCAATTCCTCTGTCCATAAATGCCTAAATAATACTCCCTCAGCCACAAAATAGGTGAGGTGCTCCGTTCCAAGAAATGTCAAAAACAGTTGCGAGTTTCAAAAAATTAAAGCATTAATCCATTTAACTTCCCATATTACCTTAAATTTGAACCCACCATCTTTGGTCCATCTCAGGGCATTTAAGTAACACTGTTGTGTTTATTTTGTTTCATTAAAATGAATATCATATGAGCAGACAAAGTTCCAAAAATAAAAAAAAAAAATTCAGTCTCCAATTTGGCTATCACATTTGTACAAAAGTTAGTGAATTTTAAAAATTCTGTAAACAAAAAATTAATTAAGTACCGTAAGTAAAACATTCCTTCTTTTCCAAGCAAAACATGCAAGATCAAAGTATCATAGCCAAAAAATTATAATTTAGCACCAACCAACACATCACAAGTGCCCAGGCAGGTGTTAGACTCGAGGATCCAGGCATCAACCTACAAAGTGCCCAACACAACCTTTTTTTTTAATAAGTACAAGGTGCCCAACATACTTGCATCCCTCATATTATACCTTGAATTAACCGTCTATGCATACCTTATACTTTTTTTATATAAGTAATAATATTCTATTGAAAGTTAAACGAAAGTGGTCCCCACACAGGCAGTGTAATAGGATGCAACAAAGCATCAACTAAAATTACATAAATATAGAATCCTCCAAGGTAGACAAAAATGGCCATTTAAGGCAGCCAACCAATCAAACACAGATCATAAAGGAGTCAATTTTATCTCCACAGAAAAACACTCTATTTTTTTCTTTTTTTGATATGTATTTGTTGTTGGTTCTGTGTGTGGGTTTTTGTACTTGGGGTTATGGATGGAGCTGTACAGATTGTGGGTTGCCCCTCTCAGGATTGGGTTTGTTCTCTCAAAATATTTTGGTCAATCTGTCTGTCAAAATAGTGTTTCAAATTCAAAGAAAGGGAAATCAAAAACAAATGGACTCAGAATGAAAGTTGAAATTTTTAGAGAGGAAAAGTTTGTTATGTATTCATGCGTGTGTTCTCTGTTTTCTACTTCTCCTCTCAAGACTCTCTCTAGATTCTCAATGTGGCTTCGTGAACAGAGAGCCTCTTGAGACTCTCCCTCAAAGATTTTCCTTTACACCCACTGGAGAGCCTTATCCACAGAAAAACTCTCAATCCCATCAAAAGTACAAAGATCCATCTCTCTAAATGGTACACATAACACAATGAGGCATGAGGACCATACATCGGCAGTATGATGGTTACCAAAGCCCCACTTCCAGCACTCCAACTCCTCTACCACACTCTTTGGCATAACAAATGCACTCCAAAAAGACAAAACACCATAGACCAAAGATCATGCACATGGTTGCAATGAAGTAACACCTGGTCAGTGGTCTCCCCACTGCTTACACATGCAACACCAATCGACAAGGCACATATTCTGCCCCAAAGATTCTCCATGGTAAGAATTTGTCCCAAGCTGCTGTATGTGTAAAACGCTAATTTAAAGGAATCTTAGCCTTCCAAATGCTTTTCCAGGGAAACCTGTAGTAAGAGCCCAATAATGGGACTTAAACTTGAAAAATACCATCCTAGTATGGGTCCAACACATCCAGTCTTCCTCGACCCTAGTAACTTTAAATGAATAGAGAAGACCAAGAACTGACTGTAAAATCCCTACCTCCCAATCATTAACAGATCTAGTAAACGAAATATCCCAGTGAAGTACCCCAGAATTCCAATTCATATTATCTGCCACAAACACCTCCTTATTTCTAACAATGTAATACAACATCAGAGAAGCATCCTCTAGGATTGTATCTCCAGTCTCCACACCATAACTCAAGCCAAAAACAAACTCTGAGTCCATTACCCACCCCAAACTCAACATATTGTGAAAACCTCCCCCATCCTCTACGGATAGGTTCACAAAGGAACACACCATAAGGTTCCTTAAGCACACCGGAAGTCCAATAGCCCAAAATACACCCACACTTCGTAGCTGCTACATTTCTCCATAAAGAATTAGTATCAGTGGCAGACTGGCTGTCCCAAAGCCATTTCCCCAACAGCGCATTATTAAAATGTACAAGGCTTCCAATACCCAAACTACCATATCAGACCGGCTGTCATACAGCCTTCCAGTTTATTAAATAAATTTGACATCATCCCCTAACCCTTCCACACACAAAAACCCATTGTAACTTCTCAGGAGAATGAGCAACACTTACTGGAATAGGGAATAAGGAAATAAAATAGGTAGGTAAGCTAGATAGAGTGCTCTTTATCAAAGTGATTCTGCCTCTCTTTGATAAACATAACTTCTTTCAGCCTGCTAACCTTCTCTCCATCTTCTCCAAAATCAGTTCTTTTAGCCTTAGATTTATAACTAGCCCCCGAAGGTAACCCCAAATATTTCATAGGCAAGGTAGAAACTTTGCAGTCCAGAATCAAAGCCAAAACTAATATGTTTGGGACCTCACCATCTCAGATTTGCTTAAATTGAATTTTAGGCCAGACACCACGTCAAAACACAACAGCACATACTTCAGATACCCAAGTTGCTCAGGATCAGAACCACATAAGATCAAAGTTTCATCTGCGAACAAAAGATGTGAGATCATCAATGGCTCATTGTTTGACCTCCCACTGTAAAACCCTTATATACTGTTTATCTAAAGCGTCCATCACCACTAAAAATAAAAGAGGCGAAATTGGATCACCTTGTCTCAACCCATGGAGCTTTCAAAAAGGTCACTAGGGCTCCCATTTACCAGGACAGAGAATCCAACTGTGGACATAAATAATTCATTTCCTCCACTGCTTGCTAAAGCCACATTTCGCCAACATATGTAACAGAAAGTTTCAATTTACAAGATCGTATGCCTTTTCCAACTCCAGTTTACATAGTAAAACCTGTATACCATTAGTTAATCTGCTATCAACACATTAGCAATCAAAACATAATCCAAAACTTATATTTATGCATACCTTACACTTTCACCTCAAAGCCATAAAATTAGGGCTTCCCAAATAAGCTAGGGCTCAGGCCTTTTCATATTTCAAGTTGTCAATAAGGAACTCAAAGCCAACAAGGGAGAGAAGCAGGGGTTTCATAAGTTAATTGACTACCAACCTCCCACCTAGATTTAGCTCCTTCAAATTCATTGTTGAGATATAGGTAGACCTAGCAATGGGTTGGATTGGGTAATGTTTGGGTTTGAGTGTTTGACACACTCAGGTTCAGAGAAAAATTACATGATTTCAATGGGTCACTATTTTTTTAGAACCGTGATGGGTCTGCATGGGATCAGGTCAACTTTTTGGTCCTCCTTTACTTTTTTTCCCCAACCATTAAAAATATATTAATCAATTAATTAATGTTGTAAAGGTAAGAGGATATGAGCCGATGACAGTGATTTCGCGTATCAGGTGACAGCAGGGACTACGATTCCCACACCTCCTTCCTAAAGAAATTGACCAGTCTTCCCCACAGTGAACAACCTTTTCAAATAGTTTCTGATTCTGCTTGTGCTTGATTTCGTTGGTGAAAATGATTTGTTGGTTTCTAAGATTGGTTTCATGAAACCCAAATTTGAGTTGACGATGTGTTACAAACCATTTCTAGCAACTTAATTGTTATATACTCATGCACTTGCTCTATATTATATTCATGATATAAATGAAAGTTTTGGGTTGGAATTATAGAAAGTATTATTGATTATCTATGCGTACCAAACATCGGAAAATGTTTTCCAGCTTATTTTCGATGTTGCAAACAAATACTGGAAAACAAGCCTGTTTTCCAACCAAAAAAAAAAAAGAACAATGGTTTTACCATAAAATTGCATAATAGGATATTGAAAAAATAACCTATTACTTCTCACAAATTACAAATATCTTCAACCAATCAAATAGCAGAAAAATAAATTACCTCTTGAAGTGGGTTAGCAAGCTCCAACAGTTTCCTGCAAAATAACATAGAAAGGCCATATTTGATTAGTTCTACATTACATACATGCAAATGCAAATACACAGATATACACATACGTAAGCACACACATACATCTATATATGTTCACACCATATTTTCATATGTATGTATGTATGTGCGTGTATATATATATATATGCCTGTGTTTTTGTGTGGCAGGTAATTGAAAAGACACGTGCTTAGAAAACCAGACATATTGACAACAAGGACACATCATTAGTTCATAACATATCTAAAGAAACAGGCACCACTACATAATAATGATAAATAACAAAATGGCACCTTGATAGCAGCATCCTTCGCCGCTCTTTCAGCACAATGTGATCAAGATCATCTTCAGGAAAGTCACTGGGGATTTCAGTTTTTACCGCAACTGCTGACATGTCATCACCAGCAAAGCCATTTACACCATTACCCAATGAATTTAGCAAGTTGCCAGAATGTTCAACCTTAATTTTGGCAGGAACCACCAGCAATGTCTGACTTTTGTGCAAAGTGAAATCATCAACATCATGTTTTTTCTCTTCTCCAACATCATCAGTGTTAACTCCACTACATCTTCCCTGCTCAGAATAAGGATATGCATTTACTTGAGTGTCATGGTGGTTGCCATCTCCAGGCAAACCCACATATTTTCCGCAAGTAGAACTTTGTAAACAATGATCAATTGCAGAGTCAAGCAGAATTCTGCAGCATGGGTCTTCAGAAGAAACTCCGCTGGGATCTTTACTATCATAATTTTGTTTCTTTGACAATTGCTGATCTCCTACTCTGGCAGAGCAAGCAGAAGGGAAAGGGAGAACACCCTGCAGAACAAGGATATTCTATTTACTTTTCTTTTTTCTTTTCTTTTTTTGATAAGTAGGGGATATTCTATTAACTGAAAAAACAATATAGATAAATAGAGAGAGAGACAGGAGCCACATGTAGGAGACTTTTTTTGGGTAAGTAAAACACATGTATGAGACGATAGATAACAAACTCAAACTTCACAAAGTGAATTCATCCCTAAATCTGTCCTCAATCCTCAATTCATCAGCAATCCATTTATTTCTTAACTGCTCTTTATATGATTTACCAAGACTTCTAGAGTTCATAAAATTCTCTCAGCAGTTTAATTAATTTAATTAGACAAGAGACGTGGTATCCGCTCTTTTGTTGACCGTGTGTCTCCATTGTTTCCCATGGTCAATTGATCTTTTTTTATAAATTTCCACAATATAAAGGATAAATCTACTCTTAACTCTCTAAAGTATTAGCCAACCTACTATTTTTACTAGAATAAAATTTGTTTTGTGTTTACTTATCAGAAACAAAAAGCTCTACCTTTTAAACCTACTTAATAATATATTATCAATGCATGGAAAAGGGAAAAGGGAATAGAAAGAAACTAAAGGTTCATTTCATCAACGGAGTACTCAACAAATTCTTTTTCCTTTTTAATTAATATGGCTCAACTTCTATTCCAACAACTAAAGTAGCCGTAATCAATCCTATGCTTTAATGCCTTAAATTATCTTCTCACCAATGTCTAAGACCTCTATACCATTTCAATGTTATTGTGCTCTAATATTTCTAAACCCAATTATAACAAATGCAAGTAAATCGTTCAAACCAAAGTACCTGGCACAATCATCATATAATAAATTCTTGAAACAAATATTCACTTTACTTTGCAATGCCTAACAGAATATAAATTTTAGTTTCAAGACCTTTTATATGAATCACTGAACATAGGTCATGCATACATAACTCCATATCCAATCTTGATGCAAATGGGAGAGGTGTTATATACTGACCATGGGATCAATGTAAACAACTTCCATTACAATCCTATCCTAATTTGTGTGGTTCCTATAATCATGAAAACAAATTAAATGGCTGGGAAGCATATAAACAATTACAAAAGATTATAGACAACATAATGTATACTGATGACCATTTCTGTTTCTTTTCCTGGGATTGATTATTTGTCATATTCTAAAATAATAAAACATTATATAGCAAACAACAACAACAAAACCTTAGCCCCAAATTTGTTGGGGTCAGCTATTTTCTGATAGGTGAATAGTGGGGGAGAGGTAGGTGGGGTCCAAACCACCAACATGAGGCACCACAAAGGAAGTCCTTACCATTAGGCTATCACCTGAATCCCAATTTTTTGATATCGACTATAAATCCTCAATAGATTAGTCGGAATCAGCCGAATGTATTCTTTTCCTCCATTTCTATTATATCTGAAGGCATACCATTTATTACCATCTCACATGACTCTACCTCATCTTTTCATCAATAGAGGTCACCCCCATCTTTGGAATCATATATTTTCATGCATTTTCACTTATCCATCTTAACATTCTTATTTCAACTACTTATAAAAAAAATAAAAAATAAAAATAAAAATTCTTATTTCAACTACACTCATTTTATGAATATGTTGATTATTAATAGCCAACATTCAGTACTATAGAATATAGTTGATCTTATAGCAATCTTCTAAAATTCGCCCTTTAACTTAATAAGTATTCTACGATCACACAATACTCATAATGTGCTTCTCCACTTCATCCACCATGCTTTTATCATATGATTCACATAGTCTTCAATCTCTCCATTTTTATGAATTATTAATCCAAGATATCGAAAGCTTTCACTATTTAGTATCTCTTGACCATCAAGTCTTAGAGCACCCAATATATAGGGGTGGCAATTCAAGTTAGCAAGTCGTGTTCGTCTCATATTCGACTTGATGGGTCAACCCTAACCCAACCCATTTAATAGTCATGTCAAAACTCCTCAACCCTAATACAACCCATTTATTAAGCGGGTTGACACAATATAACCCACATAATACGATCAACATACAAGTCTTGTTAGGTTGACACATACACAACCCATTTCTAACTCATTTAAAAAAATGACCAAAAAAAAATTTTTTTTATAAGAAAATAAAGAATTTATCAATATAATCAGTTAAATTCTTTTAATTTCTCGATTCTATATTTTAAATTTAAATTTATGTTGGATAAAATGACATTTATTTATGTGAATTGAGTCATTTTGGGTTGATTGCAGGTTAAGCAAGTCCACACAGAATTGACCCATTTATTAATCATGTCAAAGCAGGTCGACCCGCTTTGACACAAACCCATTTAGGCATTTACACTAAACACTAACCCACAAAAGATCCATGTCAGTTCTCGGGTCATGTTAAATATTGCCACCCCTAATATATATTAAATGAAAACCTCATTACCAAAAGTTCTCTACACTCTGCAAAATTTAGATGACAAAATATGCCACCATAAAAGAGGCTCCATTTATAAAAGGTTTAAAAGATGACTTTTATTTGATATTCAAGCACTTTAGAATCAATAGTTACTAATTGGAAAGCAAAATTTTATTCTGGAACAAGTAAAGCATCCATTGAATTTCCTAATACATGAAAAAATTCAAACCTTCAAACAATAAAGGCAAGTTTGGAAGGGCTGCAGCTTTCCAAAATACAAAAAGCTGTATCAGCTTTTAGAAGCTAACCTTGGATAGATTTTCATGGGGCTGTCTAGAAAAGCTCATGCTACTTCACAAATAAGCAAAAATCCCATTACAAAACAAGCTAATAGGGTAGGTTCTTCTTTTTAAAAGCTGAAGTGCCTATAGAGAAGCCACTTTTAAAATATATATATATATATATTGTTAGTCCCTAAAATTTATCTCATGAGTGATTTGAATCCTTGAAATTGAAAGTTATTTAAGTCCTTTAAAAATTAAAAGTGATCGCTTTGGTCCCTAACAAACTTAAAATGATGCATTTTAGTTCCTATGGCCTACACTTAAGGGACAAATAGTGTATTTTTTAAACACTTTAAGCCCTCTTTTTTAAAATTTATCAGTAGGTTACACACATGCATCCAATATGTTTTAAACCCACAAAATAGGAAGTGACATTTGAACCAGACCTCATTCACAGAAAAAAATAAAATAAAATCCATTGCTCAATGCTAAATTACCTGTGATGAATCACAGTTCAAATCTTCTTTTTTCACAACGACATCAACGCAAGGCCTGCATAAAATCCAAAACGCAAAAAACAAGAAAACAATGCTTTTCTAGCACTAAACCCACACTTATAAAATCTATAATGACATTAAAAACAAACAATAACTAATCAGAAAATACAAAATAAAAGAGAGAACTGACATAGATTTATTTGTTTCGCTTCCATTTTGGACAATGCCACCAAATCCCTTATGGCGCTTAGTTGAAGGCCTCAAAAGCTTTCGCCTTTGTGACAATGGAACATGCTCAAGCTCAAAAATTCCATCCTCAGCCTCGGCCTTAACCTCGGAGGAATCAAACAAATTTGCATTCAATTGAACCATTTTCGGAGCTCTCAGTTTCGCGGATTAACGGCCATAATTCCGCCGCATATAAATAAGATTAAATTCTTAAAATCTGCAAACAAAAGTAAGTCTGATTAATTTTTAGGGATTTTTAAATTGCAGAATTGTTACAAAGGAACAGAGAGCTAGGGTTTGGAGAAACATTAGGGAAATAGTGTAAGAGAAGGAAGAGAGAGAGAACCTTGGGATTGAGAGGGATGCGCGTGAAGTGTTACTGTTGGTGTTGAGAGAGTGTCACGGTTTATGGCGCGACCGAAGCTTAATTCAAGCTTCGCTCCTTTCGTTTAGGCTGTACCCCAATTCTTTATTCTCTTTTTGTTTTTTTTTTTACTCTGGTATCTTTGTTTTGAAGTGACTGATATACCATAGGTAAATTTTAGGGTGAAATTTGGGGTTTGAAATTTTTTGAAAAATGGACACAATAAATTTAAAAACAAATTTCACATTTTGTTGACACGACATATTGTTAGTGGCAGGTGAGAAGTGTAATTTTCATATAATTTTTATTATCCTCTTATTTGATAAAATTGTTAGTTTTCCTTTATTTCTTTTGATTTGATTTTTATTTATATTTATCTATACATTTGTGTTTTGAAGGGATGAGAAGATTTCACATTAATCTACAAGGACTTTACATGCAAAGTGGGACTAGGTCAATTGAATCAAGTCAACTTACATCCAGCCAGGCATGAATTCAAGAGAAGACCAACCCAATTAAATTTAAGTCCAAC
>JAOXJQ010026454.1:0-23595 GCA_025762765.1 Quercus bicolor | reverse complement strand
TGGAATTAGCCACATCGTAGTGGGACTTTGGAATTTGGGCTTTCTTTGAGTTTTGCCCACAAGCCAAATGATGTTGGGCTTTGTGTGGAGATAGTGTAATTTGCGGCCCAATTTTGGTAGTGATATGACGAGCATATTTTGTGGAGAATTTAAGTTGGATGATATGTGGGATATAATAAGTAATATTTGTGAGAGGGCCCATGGCAATTTATGGGCTTGGGTACGGAGTATTTGTGAAGGCCCAATAATATGGAGAATATTTGGGTAATATATGTGGGAAATATTTATGTGTGTTTTAAATAATGTGTGGGCTTATGTGGGTATTTTTTGAATGGGCCAATAAAATCAAGGCCTGAAAATTTGTACCTCAACAACATTATAGCCTAAAGAACAAGGAAAGCATGCTGCATAACAAAAACAAGTAACAACAAAGAACTTGTTAGAAGAAAATCTGATGGCACGTCTAAACCAAAAAAAAGAAGATGTGAACTACAAAGCATGTGCCTAAGTGATGAAGAAAGGCAATAGCATGCCACCATTAAATGAAGAAAAATGAAGAAAGTAAAAAATTGACCAGTACAAAAAGTCAACAATGAAGAAAGTCAACAAACCATTAAATGGGTCCACCAACCGGCCAATAAAAAAAGAACTATATTCACATCTAAAAAATGTGAAAACAATTGTAGTTCAAAGTCGGATTTTGCAAGCTCATAGCATTCAAAATCAAAGAAAACTGCATCGAATGTTGAAATGAAAGATGACATACAGAATATGGTAGCTCACCAACTACCTCTTGACCCTTAAGTCTAAGCACAGGTGCTGCCTTGTCAGAGTCGTTGCTACAAAAGAACAAGAAAAGCCAATACAAGGAAAATGGTCACCTGCGGCCTTCTTTTTCGGATTTGTAAAAATCCTGACATCATTTCACAAAAATGAATCCACAAGGATCTTAAACAGACTTCTATCTCCAAAACCTAGAAAAGCTAATCTCAACGGAGCTACCATGCGCATTCACACGCCGCCAAAAGCTTTAGAGATCGCAGCCTACTCCTTCATATTCATACAAATCCAGACTTCATTTCAAGGAAATGGCATTACCATTCAATCCAGAAGGCCTCAATTTGTAAAACCTGAAAATTTTGGACCCAAAATCATTGCCACGCGTTGCTAGGCACCTCTAGAAGCTTCGAGAAATGCAACTAACATGTGCCACCATTAGTACTCACTCGCTCACACGTGCCAACATTACTCCCACATGTCTCCATGATGCCTCATGCGCTCACAAGTGCCCCTCTAGTGATATGATGTCATTGATGACGTCATCCTCCACTACCCAGTTTGGCCTAGACCGACCCAGAAATCTGACTCGGATCCAAACTGCATGCAAAAAAGAAAAGAAAGAAATGGGTTTCAAACAAGTTGGACCTTTGACTTTGACCAAAGAGTCAAAATTTTCAAAACGGACCTATCCCACTTAGTTTTTCAAGTACATTCCAATTTTGGAATCTTTTTCTTCATTCGAAACTCGAAAATTGTGCAAACTTCTAATTTCTAGAAAGTTGACTTTTTCATAAATCTTGACCAAAAGTCAAAATTTTCAAGAAGGACCTATCTTGCTCAATTTTTGGCATACATTTTGATTTTGGAGTTTGTTCCTTCATTTGAGACTCTGAAATTGCACAAATGGTTCGATTCCAAGATAGTTGACTTTTGTGTTGAAGTCAACCAAAAGTCAAAATTTTCAAGCCAGACTTGTCTTGCTCAGTTTTTCGCGTAAAATCCGATTTTGGAGTCTATTTCTTCATTTGAGAATCTAAAATTGCTTAAATAATGTGATTCTACAACCATTAGCTTTGATGTGAACTTTTACCAAGAATCAAGATGTCCAAGCAAAGCTTGTCCCACCTAGTTTTTCACGAAGATTCTGATCTTGAAATCCATTTATTTGTTTAGGACTTGGAAACCACCAATTTGACCCACTACTCCAAAGTACTGGTAGTGTCCAAAACTCAAGCTCCCAAAATCAAAATTTGAGATTCGTCCATTTAGTTTGGATTCCTTCAGGGTTATCCTCCAGACTTCATCAAGGCTTCCTTTTCAAAGAACAGATGAACTCTCACAAGTGTGTCCAAAACTCGAAATTACGTTGACTCACTAATTTAACCTACCATTCCCGTTTGGTGCCTACCAGTCTCTCACCTACCATTCTCATTCGGTGCCTGCCATTCTCACAAAAAATTCTCATCCATCATTCTCATCTAACATACCCATCTACCTTTCTTTCTCTCTTCTATAAATAGAAGGTTCGGATTCATTGAAACTCATCAAGAAAAAACACACTGAATCATGAAATGAAGATTTGTTTCTTTCAAATTTTCAAATCCTCCTTCTCACAACCATTTCTAGCTATATCTTCATCATTCTCAATACCTAGCAACCAATATTGCTTCGAAATCAGCTTAAACTCAACCTTCTCATGGTTTAGTAGAAGTCCTCCTCACAACATCATTATAGTTTTGAGATCCCAACAAACTTTGTTTCTCCACTTAACGACCACATTTTTCCATAAAATTTCCCATAACCTAGCCCACATCATAATCTCGTGCAGCCTCAGATCTACCTAGCCAGGAAATCTAAGTCCAGCAGACACACATATTTCTAAGCTCAGGAGACCTCCTAACTGCTTTGAGAACTCCATAGTCCTTCTCAAGTTATTTGGTCTTCCAACAAAAGAAGAGGTTTGGAATAAACAATAACTTGGCTGGTTTCTAAAACCAGGATCACAAGTTAGCTCCATCTTTCATTTTTTGGGTTTTTCCAACATATTGCAAGACTACAACTCCGTATCTCTCAACCAACTTCCCGACTTTGTTCATATCTTTCAACAAGTGTCATTATATAGGGGTTGTAAAAGTGTTGGGGTATCCTACAAGTTTTCTCCCATCCAATACTCACAGCAATCTCCAAGGTCCCAGCTCATCAGAAATCAACCTCTAGTGTCAGTCAATCAAGGATGTGTTTCCACCAAAGCCTCAGTCCATGTCGCCATCAGCTCAGGACACAAAGGTCATCACTACTAGTACTTCAGAACACATTTTTTCTAGAATTACTCCAACTTAAATTCCACTCAAAGTATTTCAAAAAGTATACTTCTGAAATTACTTCAACTTAACCTACGTCAGCATGGTCCTATTACACAAGCACATTTGACGACTTTCCACTGGACTCTGCTCGGCATACAGTCTGTCCCATATCCCAAAATACCCTAGAAACATCTACATAAAAAATTCCCCGACATACAGGTCCAGCTCCATGATGTCATATTTTTCACCCATTCACTATCTTTACTTCATCTCCGTCTTCTTCACAACCACCACCAGCAAACCCAAAATCCATAAGCTTCTGAAATTACGTCAACTTAACCTGAGTGATACAATGACACACGCACACTCAACCACTTTCCTACATGTCCTCTCCATAATCTGGAGTATATTCTTCTAAGATAACTTCACCAGGAGTTTTAAAAAATGCAAGGCTAGCCCCATAGCTCTGTATGCTGTACCCAGCCAACATCCTCGCCTCATCACCATCTTCGACACCCTGTGATTGCTACCAACAATCCAAAATACTCCTCTAAAATTACCTCAGCTTAACCTCTGTTGATATGATTCAATCACACAAGTACATTCAACTACTTGCAAATAACTTTTGTCCCACTGACCCATTTCAAATACCATAGAAAACTCTTTTGAAATTACTTCAACTTAACCTTTGTTGAGAAGGCTTAATTGCGTAGGTACATTCAACTACTTACTGACCATTATGCCATCTCATTAGAACCTTTCATATGGGTGGGTTTACTCTTCTAAAATTACTTCATCCTGCTGAAAGTTACACCACCTTCAACTACTTCACTTGAAGAGTCAAGTGTAAAAATCCATTTTCGAAACTTATTCCCTCACCACACTCCGAAACTATGTGCATGAACGAGTCTTGAGGGGGCATTTATAGAGAGGGAAAATTCTTGACTTATCATAAGCTAACACATCATACTACATTCACAAAATACACCCAATTACTGCTGCTAGGTTTTGCTATCACTACTGCAAAAGCCTAATCACACATCAACGCGTGTAAGTAATGACATAAGTAGCCCAGCGCGTGTAAGCAATGACACAGGTAGTCCAATCGGGTATTGACATGTGTCACCTTGAAAATCAAAGCATTTTGGCCAATCAAAAGATGCCACATGTCTTGGAGAAAAAGTTTTAAAGCGCCTCCAATCAGACTATGACACATGTCACCAATCAGACTTCACCATGTGTCACTCACCCACCCCCAAACTCCTATAAATAGAAGCCTTCCTAAGGCATTTCTACAAACCAAGACATCCAGAGCACAAGCAACATCAGAGAAGATTCAGAAGCACTCAGAAGTACAGAAACTCTGCAAGAATCAAGCCTCAAAGCCTTCAAGAACTTCAACCTCAAAACCAAAGAACATTCAAAGCAAAACCATCCAAACTATTTGCCTAGATCTTAAATTTTGCTGGAATCAAGCTTAAAAGCCTCCAAAAACCTCAATAAGCCATAAATCAACGAAACTCTATGAATTCAAGCCTCAAAGCACCGAAGAACTTCCACCACAATCCTTCGAAGACGAAGAACACGTGAAGAACATGAAGACCATATAAAGAACACGAAGAACAAAGAATTTTTAACAAGCTCATAGCCAGAGATTCATTGTAATTCTGTTTCAAAGGTCTTAGATTCATCCCTCAGCCAAATTGAAGGATATTTGGTGTTCGAGTCAAAATCACATTATTACAATTCCAATTAACAAGTCTATCAAGGAGATTGAATTAGAGGATCACTCTTTTGTAATTTCAAAGAATTGTACCATATATTCATTAATACAAATTCACATTTGTGAAACTATTTACTTGTTTGATTTATTTCAAACTAGAAATTTTGTCGTCTACAACATGTAGTACTTCAGAAATGAAATCTAGAGTAACTACGATACATATTTCACTGAATACCATAGTCAACTGAGGAACAGAGGTATCGATGGCATGCATGTTGGAGTAGAACTCATGTATAAACACACCGAGACACCTCATGGGTTTCTCATATAGAGATTCCCAACCCCGTGAGCTAAATGCATCAGGAAGAGGAGTGTCTGGAAAGTCAAACAGAATGACCTGGCATTTCGAATGAATTGCCTAGTCATGAAAGTTCTCAATGGAATCCTTTTGGGAATCCGCATCACGAAACTGGACTCTATCAGGAATAGACTGAGAAGAAGTAAAAGTAGAAGAAGAACCATGACAAGTAATTGGGTTCTTGGACAGAATAAACTTTTTGGGTGCCATAGTCAGGAAACTAAACCGAGAGAGAAGAGAAAAACAGAGAACACAGTAGAAAGAAAAAAAGGCTCAGCAAAGAGAAAAAGAATGAGCAATGCATGGCAATGCATGAACATAAGACGTGCAAAAATAAATTGCATCTTGGGTAAAAACCCAATCCAAACTACAACACTCACAAGGTATAATCAGTCACATAATCCTAGAATGCATGAAACATTGTTATAATGAATATAGAATGCAATGCATGAACATGTGAGATCATCTTAACAAAACCCAACCCAAAAAATTTAGCAAAACCACAAAAACCCCAAAATTTTTCCCAAAACATAAAACCTAGGCCTAAATGCATGAAATGCATGAAAGAATGAAAGAAAGAAGGGTTAGAGAGACATACCAACAAATTGAGGCTAGGATTAGGCCAAAAACTTGATGGGTAGAGAGATTTAAGAGAAGAAAAGGTGTTTAGATCGAGATAAAATAGAAAACAATCGAGATATTTGAGTGGAGAGCAAATCGGGTTGAACCTTAAATATATATAGAAAATAGGTGTCTCGATAGATCGAGCAAGTATCGAGGAGGTGCCGAGAATTAAAGCTCAATAGATCGAGGAGGTATCGACGACAAAACAGGCTCGATAGATCGAAGATGTGTCGAGTTATCTATCGAGTAGACAAAGACTTCAGAGAAAAGGCTTGATGGATTGGGCTATCTATCGAGAGGTATCGAGAAAACCCAGAAATTCTCGATAGATTGAAGAGGTGTTAAGTAGCTATCGAGCTACTATCGAGTTGCTATCAAGCTTCTATGAAAAGTTCAGAAAGGATGTTTTTGAGGAGGAAAACAACAAGAGATGAATGCAACCAAGATAGACACCAAAACAATCAATCAAAAGAGCATGTTAATCACTCAAACAAATCATCAACTCTAGATGCAAAGCATTCCTAGGTCAAAAACACACTAAACAAGTCTAACCAATTTTATTTCAAAAACAAGTTTAGACAGTTTAGAGAACATATACTACCACATGTATTCCTTATGATGGCCAAATCACATTTTACCTGTACAATAGTGTCAAGAGTAGCAACGAGTATGCGTACAGTGTGTGAAACTTTTGCAAGAGAGCATAAGTAGATCATTATATGAAGAGTAATGATATAAGAGAATCAAATACATTCACACAAAATCATTACTGTTTGATGGGGACTATGACATTTAAGGTACATCATATAACTCTCACATCTCCTAGAAACATACTTGCAACCATATTTGAAAGCATTTTGATTCTTTTTGCTTCACATGTTCTTTGCATATTTTACTTTTAGACATAACATGACATATCACGCATGGGTAAGTAAGAGAGAAGAGAATTACCCAATTATGAAAGCCAAACATCTTATTTTTGCTATGCAAGTGCTACACCTTACCAAGTATGGATTTTATGAATTGCACACAATTGTTGTATGATTGACAAGTTTTAGTGGTGAGATAGTTATTTATGCCTTTCTCTTTGGATTTTTTAGTCATTCCCGTCAAAAAGAGTGATTTTAGATATGAAAAATTAAAGATCAACCAAATCATAAAAATCACATGAAAGAGCCACAAAGCTCACATTGATTAGTTGTGATGATGATGCTCATCTAAACTACAAGAGATACAAAGTTAAGAACTTTGTTTTAAAGGTCATCCAAGATACACAAGTACCAGTATACACAAACACACACCGTTTTTTTATTTTTCAAATTTTTTCCTTTTAAAAAAAAAAAGACTTAAAAACAAAGCATAAAGAAAACAAACAAAGCATCAAAAACTAGACTGACTCAAACTACAACACAAACCATGCATTAGATCAGGAAAGTGAAGGAATCACTTGGAATCTTTTTCCTTCCAGATGGGAGACCTAGATGGGGATCCTTTCTTTTGCATGAACCTTTGTTCAGATGGATAAGGAGAAGAGTTGAAACCACTGAAGTTAGAGAGTAACATGTTCGCCTTAAGAAGTTGTCCAAGAAGGGCTAAAGAAAGTTGGAGTTGATTTTGGTTCCCAAAAGATGACACACTATTGCTTTGTTAAGTGGCTAACCACTTATAGCAATTTGGACGAGTATGCCCAGATGCTCCACAGAAGTGACAGAAATGAGGTTTCTTTGGTTGAGACTTCTTGTTGGTGGAGCGGTAATTATTCTGCTTAGTCTCTTTCTTACCAACCTTAAGGGGTGCTCCTAGAATGGATTTTCCCATATCACTTTTATCCTCACTCACATTTACAATCTTAGGATCAGTTAACTCAGAGTTATCATTATTATCAGGGGGAACAAAAATAACTCTATTTAAAGCATTAGAAGAGGTACTGCAAGAAAAGAGAGAATGATCATACCCGAGACTTGTTTTGTTAGATGTAGACTTCTGGAAGTTGAGCATTTCATCTAGCTTGGCACTTGAAGTCCTTTCCAATTATGTTCTTACCTAACAGTTCAACATCTAGTTTCTTGGTCTTTTCAGTAAGAAATTTGTTCTCAAACCTCAGTACTCCAATGGTTTGATATGCTTTATCAACCTTGGTGGAGAGTTCCTTTCATTCCAACTCTACTTCACTGAGCTTTCTCGTAGCTAACCTATAAAGCTTCTCATGCTTCTTAGAGACCTTGTACAACATAGAGTAGGCAGTGTGGATGTCGTCTTATTCATCCATCTTCTCAAACTTTGATTCTGCCAGCTTTTCTTCCTCATCAATTCTACTACTTCCTTAGGGGACTCAACAGTAGCTGTGAATGCACTCATTTTCCCATCTTGATCACTTTCATCAGAATCTACTTCTGGTTCCGTATCACTCAAGGTAGCAGTCAGGGCTTTGCTTTTGCCAATGGATTTGAGATATGTGGGACATTCTTGCTTCATGTGTCCAAATCCTTAACACTCGTAGCACTTTGGCCCAGCAAAATCACTATTGCGACCAGCATCCTTGAATTCTCTCTTGCCCTTGTCTTCGGACTTGAATTGAGAGAATGCAGACTATTTACGATCCTTATCACTTGCTTTGATGTTCGCATTCTTGATGAACTTCTTGAATTGTCTAGTGATACAAGATTTTAATTTAGTATCTTCATCTTTAGACGACTCATCGTTATCATCATTCTCAACCTTCAAAGCCATGTCTTTCCTTTACTACTCTTGCCAACCTTTGCTAATCCTAGTTTATAGGTTTGCAAGTTCCCAATCAGCTCTGTCAAAGGAATAGAGTCAAGATCCTTTGATTCTTCTATGGTAGTGATCTTGGCATGGAATCTTACCGGAAGAGATTTGAGGATTTTCCTGACAATCTTGGGATTCGGAATCTATTCTCCAAGATTGAAGGCTGAATTCACTATGTCCTTTAAGCTTGGCATAGAATTTATCGAATGACTCATCCTCATCCATCATTATTTCCTTAAAACTAGTAGTAAGCCTTTGGAGCTTTGAGTTTTTAACAGCTTTTGTGCCCTCATAGGTATTTTGAAGAATAGTCCATGCTTGCTTTGCATTGTCAATGGAAGAGATCTTATTGAATTCTTCATTGGTCACAACACTAAATAGAGCATTGAGTGCTTTACGGTTAAAATTTGTAGCTTTGATCTTAGTGTCATCCCATGTTGCTGGCAGCTTTTCAAGTTTCTTCCAACCTACTTTAACTGCAAGCCATGCTTTCTCATCTAAAGGCTGCAAAAAAGCTCTCATGTGTGCTTTCCAATATGCATTGTTAGTACCATTAAATAAAGGAGGAATAATCATGGATTGCCCACGATCCATAACAACAGGGGTTAATGGATCACACAACAATGATTAAAACCTAATTAGAGTGTGCCCGTTTTGATACCACTTGTTGGGTTAAGATAACTTGACCCCGGTTAATTAATTCAATTACCCAAGTTGATTAATTAAATTTAATTGCATGCAAATAGTGAAGGCACCAAAAAATCACCAATTAAACTAAATATAGCAGAAATTAAATTGACACGGTGATTTGTTGACCAATGGGGAAAACCTCTCGCAAGGCAAAAACCCCACCGGGTGATTTTAAGGTCACCATTCCCAAGAATCCACTAATCAACAATGAAGTGATTACAAGTATAAGGAATCTTACCAGCTACCTTGGCCTATCCCTAAATACCAACCTATAGTTGAACCTTCACTCCAATACCTAATTGGACTTGATCTTGTAGTAGCCTTCTTTTCTTTGATGCACAAATCTCCAATCTATGACTAATCCTTTGCACAGATCCCAGTATGTGATTAATTCCAGCAACTTGAACAGATGTTGTTGGCTACAAATTTCTTCATTTCATCAACAATAAAGATCAAGAAGCACTTGGTTACAAAACCCTATAGTGCACAAACGCAGTAGCTTCTTACAGAGAAAATAAGTCTCTTGGTTTTTGTATCCGTGTGAGATGACTCTTAAAATAAGCCTTATATATGTCTAGCATTGTGAGAAAAGAAACCCTAAACAAATACATAAGTCTGGACCGAATTTTAGATCTAGAAAACTGAAAATCTAAATCTTGATAGATCGAGCTGCTGTCGAGCTATCGGTCGAGCTTCATATTAAGTCTCGATAGCAGGTATTTGTCAAGCTATCTATCGAAACTTAATGAATAACTTTTCTTCACTTGTTTCTTCGACCAATCTTCATGTCTTTTAATACGAAAACTTGATATGCTTTGAACAACATATTTTTTGATGTATTAAACCCATCTAAGATCTACCCAAGTACAAGTAAAATGCATTTTGTCAAAAGATTAGCCAATTACATAAAATATGACCCGAATAGAAATAGTTAAATATTTATTGATTCACTCAAGTAATTGGTTCACATTCTTGATCATCCTCTTTATCTGATAATGTGTAATATAATTGAAGTTGATTCTCCAAAAATTAAATCATATAATTAGTATTATACATGAAGCATAATATAATTTATTAAAAATATTTCAAAATGAATCTCGCATTGATTTGCTAGTTTTTGTTTTTGTTTTTGTTTTTGTTTTTTTTTTTTTTTTTTTTGGGAGAAAAAGTTCATCGAGGTACTATTCAAGAAGCTGGAAAATCAACATTAACAAAGTTTAGAGCTAGGAACAAACTCCATCCAAACTAAAAGTGGAGAAGACAACTTAACTCTTCTAGCTATGGCATCCGTTACAGCATTACCTTGTCTAAAAGAATGAAAGAATGACCAACTCTTAAGAGAACTTACAATTGTCAAAGTATCCTTAAGTAAGTGACCCAAACTAGAATTAAGCAAATCACCATTATTTAGAGCGTTGATGATTATATCTGAATCACCTTCAAGAATAGAATTTTCCAACCCAACTAAACTGATGAAAAGAGCAGCACGTCTAGCTGCCAACAGTTCCAGTAAAGCAATAGATGAAGGATTTGGAATTTTTTCCAATAGAGAGGCCATAACCAGCAGTTTTTTTTTTTTTTTTTTTTGGAGAAGGGGGACATCAGCTAGTTTATTTAAATATATTTCCTTGTATGGTTTTGAATATATAAGAATGACGGACAGACAGAAAACAATAGACTTCGCAGGGATTTCTTTTAATTTCTTTTTGTGTTAGCGTGTCACATATTGTAGATTCATAGAATATGATCTCTCTTTTTGAAGCTCTTGAAAGGAAATAATATTCTGTTTATTAAATTTAGTTTAAATTACCTTTTAAACCTTACAGTTTTGGGTGTGTTTAGTTTAAATCTTAAACTTTCCAAATGTTTTATTTAAATCTTAAAGCTTCTAAAAACGTTTCATTTAGTTTCTCAAAAAAAAAAAAAAAAAACGTTTCATTTAAACCATAGAGTTTTAGGTGAATTCCCCTTAATAAGTCCTAAAGTATGAAATAAATTTCATTTAAATCAGCTGTTTATATGGAGTTTAATGGGGTTAACAAGAAAATGTTATAGAAGGTTATGTTTTAAAAACTTTTGAGGTTTAAATTGTTAGCCCATCATAACAGCTTGCATTAGTTCATCCCTTACATTGGAGCCGGAGCTGTCCATTATTTGCACGCATTTGAGTTTGTCTTGATTATTCATGAATTAGCAGTTGTTGAGCCGTCGATGTCGAAAGAAGTTGTCTTTATGGCTAAGGGGTGGTGAGAGAAGGATATATGCCTTGTAGAGCTAAAAGTCAACAAAAATGGATATGGCATAGGCTTCACTCTGAATTGAGTTGAGAGAAAGAGGATGATTGAGAAGCAAAGAGATGAAGATTGTCAAGCTCAAGCAGGAGGAGAGCGAGTCGACTAGAGGTGACATGGTGATTCCTCACATCACTTTAGAGTCACTTTCCCTTTCCCAAAACTGGTGTCATGCTGCCAAAGTTAATCAAGGATTGAGCAGATAACGAGTTGGAATTACCATCCAAGGTGTTTGTGCTACTAGTCAGAGGCCCTAGGCCTACGTTTAGGCCACTTAGGCCATCACCTAGGGCTAGGGGCCCCTACTTGAGGAAGGCCAAATATGGAGTCAAAAATCATTTTTTTTTTTTTAATGAGAAAAATATATATATACATATATTAATTTTACATTTTTCCCCCTCAATTTTTAAGAAGGCCCAAATAATTAAGCAATGTTAGAGATAATACAAATTTAAATATATTATATATAAGTTTTACAAATAGATGTGTCACCCATCACAATAAGTAATTCAAATAGGAAAATGAATACTATAAATTTTACTACATACCCTTTACAAATTGACATGATAACAACATATGATTGGTGGACTATAACAACGTATTAAATGCATATTTGAATTACTTTTTGTGATTAGTATTACATTTTTGTATGCCACATGTTAAATTTATAGTATTACTTTTTGTGATTAGTGTTACATTTTTGTGATTAGTGTCATTCATTCAAATACTCTTTTATTATCTTCTTGAAGTGTGGTCATATTATTGTATTAATTTGTAGGTTTTTTGTAGTAAAATTTGTTATACTTTTAGCATTTTCTTAAAACCAAAAAAAAAAAAAATCATAAAAAGTAAGAATAATTGATTATTTTTAAATAAAAATTAAGATGTAAAACACAAGTTAAATATTATTTTAAGTGATAACAAAAAGGCTCATTTGAAGCCATCATTGTAGGCCTCCAAATCTGTTGAGTCAGCCCTAACTACCACCACCCAAGAGGAAAATATTGCACAATTGCTATGTCGTTAATCTACCAAAACAATGAGCAACTATATTACCACACCAACCCCCATTTTCTCAAGCAGTCATGTTTTAGGAGTACCCTTTGTAGAGAGTGAACACTTTTGACCAATCACAAATTGCCAAAACAAACTACCAAGTCCTTGTAATTTGGTTAATTACAAAGTGTCATGCCCTAAATTGTGGATCCCATTGTATTTATTCAATAACCAACGGGAATTTCCCAATGGTTACCAAATAAAAATTACAAATGATATTCAAGGGCCAATCACATCTTGACATGTGGTGATATTTTAATTTAAAATGCCATAAGCAGTTGAATTAAATTATGCCATGTGTTATTTTAAATTAAGACACTTTGACTAATTAAATAATGTCATGTATCCCTTGGAAAAAAAGAAATAAAATTCCTCCATTTAAATCATGACACGTCTCCAATGATAGCCAATAATGTGTCTTCAAACCTCCTCAGTACTCCTATAAATAGAAGCTCTCCTCAGTCTGGTGAGAACACATTCAGCAAAACTTAGGTGGAATTAAGCTTTAAGGCCTCCAAGAACTTCAACCTTTGAATAAGAAGAACATTTGAATGAAAATCACTCAAATCATTCTCCAAGATCATAAAATTCACTAAAATCAAGCTCACAAGCCTTTGGAAACTCCAAAATACTACAAATTAGCAAAACACTATAGATTCAAGCCTCTAAAACCTCCAAAAAACTTCCATCACAAATCTTCAAATACGAAGAACATTCACCCAAATCATCATTCCGAGTCTCAATGTTTTGTTAGAATCAAGCTTTAAAGTCTCTACAAACTTCAAAGACTTTGATCCATCAATACTTTACCTGATTCAAGCTCTAATGCTCCGAAGAATTTTAACCACAAATCTTAGAAGATGAAAAACATTCGAAGAACATGAAGAACGAAAAGATTCTAACAAGCTAAGAGCAAAAACTTTATCGCAATTTCATTCCAAATATCTTTCAATCCACTTTCCAATCAAAGTGAAGATATTTTGTTTTCGAATCAAGCCTATACCAACACAATATTTGAATCTAAAACTTTTTCAAGGAGATCGAATAAGAGGTTTTTTCCTATTGTAATAGAACCTAAACATTGAATTTTACTCACACATTCTTTAATACAAAAATACATTTGTGAAACATTTTCAATAATTTGATTTCCAAACTTCATATTTTTGTGTTTACTCATTTGTTACACCCTACTGTTCACTCGGATGTAAACTTAAAATCATTTATTTATTCACTCACTACTCTCTCTCTCTCTCTCTCTCTCTCTCTCTCTCAAATAACCATCTCCCTCTACTATCGCCCTCTCTCTCTAGGTTTAATTTGTTTTGAGTTTAAAGTTGCTTTTTGGGTCTATTGTGTTTTGGGTTTGAAGTTGTAGCTTCATATTGATGTTGAATCAATGATTGTGGGCTTGCTTGATTTTGGCGGTGTTGGGTTTGTTTCGATGGTTGGGGCTTGATTGAATCAATGGTGGGTTGGTTTGAATTGGTGTGGTTTGGCTTGATTTCGATGGTGCTGGATAGAGAAAGGGGAAAAAGAGGTAGAGAGAGGAGAGAGTTTTGTGTTGATTTATAATATTTTATTATGGACTTATATTATTTTATTGTGTTGTATGGAAAAATAAAAACTAAGATGTTGGCATATTGTAAAGTGGGATGATACAATAGATAAAATAGTTTTTTAGATGGTAAAATAGCAACTCCTATACAACCTCAAATGTGAATGCTCTTAGGGTGTGTTTGGTAGAGTGGATTTTAGGAAGGATTGAAAAGGAAGGAAAGAAAATGAGGAGGGAAAACTTTTTGGAGGGTGTTTGGTTGGGATGGATAGAGGAAAAAAATGTGGTGGAGCCCAAGTGTTTTCTCCTCTGACCCACCAAAATTTTTTCTCTCCAAAATTGGGAGGAAACTAAGAGAGAGAGAGAGACAGAGTGTGTGTAATTTGTTAAATGGACAAAAATGCCCTTAGTTGCTTTCTTCGGCAACGTTGGCTTTTTCATTTTGGGCAAACATTGGCTCTTTTTTTTTTTTTTTTTTTTTGCTTTCTTGGTAGACTTTGCCTCATCTTTTTTTTTTTTCTTTTGATTTCCTGGGGTGGGGTGATAGTGATTTATTTTATTTTATTTTTTAACTAGACGTGATTTTTAATAAATTTGGGTGATTTATTTTTTCTTTTTTTCTTTTGCTTGTTTGTCACTTTTTTGTTTTAATTGGATATCATTTTTTAACAAAGGTATGAGTAAATTTATACAAATTTATTTTTTCCATTTCTCAACTTTTCCACTCCCAACCAAACAAAAAATAGGGAAATTAAAATATTTTCTATCCTCTCATTTTTCCATCCTTCTAACCAAATAGACCTTTTTTTTTTTTTTTTTTTTTTTTTTTTTTTTTTTTTTTTTTTTTTTTTTTTTTTTTTTTTTCTTTTACTGCATTATAAATATTCAAGGACCGAAAAGTCCGTAACCACATATAAGGCCTGAGTACCTTTTGCGCTACAATGATCTAAATAGTAATATTTAAATAGACTTCCTATTTAAGTGGGAAAAATATCCTCTTAAACATTAGAATTCTGAAAAATCCAACTATTTGGGTTCTTCTCCGAATAAAAACGATGACAATCAAACAGGTGGAACTCATCAAATATATATTTTTAACCGACTTAAACATATATACTATGAAATATCAAATATCTTTTTATTTTATTTATTAAAAGTAGCAGTATATAATTTATTACTTAAAAATAGTAATAATTATCTATGGTGAGAAATGGTGGAGGGACTCCCATTCAGGTCTCAAAAGCACAATAATTTACAAACATAATTTTCTAAGGCTCTAAATCTAGAAACAGCCGAATTCACATTTTGGAACTTAGCATTGTAGTTGTCATTCTGTGTAGAATCTGGGTTGAAAGTAGTGATTGCCAACTCACATGACATTCACGTTGCACATCCACAAATCTTTGTTGCTGGCGTAAGTGTAGAACTTGCCAAAAACAAGCAAAACCAGCATTGGTCTTAAAAACATCTATGTTTGCTACTCATAAAATATTATCTTATCAAATACTCATGTAACTTATTAAATATCAAATATATATTTTTTAATAAATAATATTTATCATTAAAAAAGAAAACAATAAGGAAATTGTAAGGGAAGGGAAATGATACCGACTGACATCAAACTTATCATTTTTTAAAGGATATTGTGGGTGTAAAAAACTTATCATTTTTTAAAAAAAATTACACTTTACTATCCTAAACTATATCCCAGATTACACTTTACACTCTAAAATTTTCGAATGTATGTTTTACAGCCTAAACTACGGTTACACTTTGCACCCCGATGTTAAGTTTGCCATTAACTTGGATGGAAATCCAAAGTTTAGGCTGCAAAGTTTAATCAAGAGTTTAGTTTAGGATGGTAAAATGTAATTTCTTCTTTGTTTTCTAAGGATTGAGAAGAGAGGTAATTGGGTATTTTCACATGATGTCACACTTTTCCATTCTAGTTAACGGCAAACTTAACATTAGGATGCAAAGTGTAACATTGGTTATAGTTTAGAGTGCAAAATATGCACTCGAAAAGTTTAATGAGCAAAGTGTAATTTGGGGTATAGTTTAGGGAGATAAATTGTTATTCCCCCCATTTTTTTTAAAGAATATTGTAGGTGTTAGAGATATGTTAGCCCAATGTAATAGGTGCAAGCCCAATCCTTCTATGTGTGCAAGTCAAGCCTCTTACTTGTACTAGAAGTCTATTAGTCTAAGATTTAACCTACTATATATACCCACGTTATGGTTCATTGTAACACAGGATTTGTACTACGCTCTCATACCCTTTAGGGTTTCTTTCGTGGACATGGCCGTTAGGTTGAACCACACGACTCTCGTGTTCTATATTTTATGTTTCTACTTCCGGGTTTATTCTAGCATATTCAACATGGTGTATCAATGCTAACATTTAACATGGTATCAGAGTCAAACTCCATTCTTGGCATCTAGCAAAATCTATCTCTAATTTCTTTGTCAAGCTTGCTCCCTTTCCCTTCAACCCACAGATCTACCACGGCCTTCCTTGGACCACGTCTCACTACTGCCTCATCGTTGTTGCCGTCAACATCTCCCTACAGCCGCCAAGGTCTTGAAAATCTCAGGCAAGCCATGTCTATCCATCTTAGATCTGTGCCTTTCAAGCCTTAGTTTTTGTTGAAATTGACACCACAAGCCTCATTCTTGTCATCCCGCGAGGAAAACCCAATAATTCAGCTGCCAAAATCATCTACACGCGCGGTGTGAGAGACCGGCTCTCAAAAAAGAGCATATTAGTACCTCTTTTTGGGGTTTTGTGGAGTCACAACTTATTTTTAAGTTACGAAAATAAACAAATAAAAACTATAAAATACAAAAAGCATGACTAAAACTGAGTTTTTATTGATTTGAACTCTTACGTTTGATAGAAAGAAATAGTACATGGCTTTGGTCCTAATTTACAATCTAGTAAAAAGATTACAAAACTTTGTTTCCTAATTACAATCTATCAACAATAAAGACTATTCTATGAGCCTAAGATCTACATTCAGGTGCTAGGTTACAAGATTCCTGGTGTTAGGCACCCATCCTGCCCGAATAGAGTTTGGTCTTCTAGACTCTAAACAACCACTAAGTACCCATATGCAAGAGATTAATGAGATGCGAAAAAAGCCATGTTAATTTCTGTAGATCTAGGGTTAAAATGCTATTCTAAAATCCTAAATCTACAATCTTATTTTATAAAAACAAAAAGTTAAATGAGAATCATGATTAGAAAATTAAGATTTGATTTGTTGATGAGAGTTATGAATTTTAAAATAAAAATACAGATATGGTTTTTATGACATAAAAGAATGAATTTTTCAATAAAAATACAGATCTGGTTTTTTATGACATGAAAGAATAGATTTTTCAATGAAAATACAAATTTAGTTTTTTATGAAATGAAAGAATGAATTTTTCAAAGAAAATACAAATCTGGTTTTTTATGACATGAAAAAATGAATTTTTTAATGAAAATATAGATATGGTTTTTTATAGATATGAAAGAACAGATTTTTCAGTAAAAATACAGATCTGGTTTTTCAGAGATATGAAAGAATGAATTTTTCAATGAAAATACAAATATGTTTTTATGAAATAGAAAAAATATGGATTTGTGCATGAAATTTCATATCTGTTTTTATGAATGAAAATTAGAGAAGAATTTCGTTTTATATTTGTAAAGATATGAAAAGATATACTCATGCATGAAATTTCTTACAGATCTACAATTTCAAATAATGATTTAACCTTAGATCTATGCATGTTAATCAATAGCAAATAAAATCATAGACTAACCATGTGAATAAGATTTAGAAACAAAGACATGCAATGAACAAATCATAGACATGATTATGTAAAGGATAAAAGAAAGAAACACATGTTATGCAAAACAATATTAAAATATACCTGCATGAATGAATCGTACAAGGGGGAATTGCTTTGGAAATTAGAGAGAATGGATGTCTCTGAGATCTAAATAACAGTCACTTAACAAAAAAGAAAATCCTAAAGTAAAACTCTTAGGGTTTCTATTACGTTAAGGAGAGAAGGGAGCTGAATCTTGGGTGGTCTCCTCTATTTATAGAGGTGGTATCTTCTTGAAAAATAAGCTAAAGTTGCTTTGAAAATCAGTAGACACGAGTTGGGTCAAGTTTATTCCAAAAAAATCGAATCTGATGAGTTTTAAAATGAATAAAACGAACCTATACATATTTTGAAATTTGTGCCAGTTGACACTGTTGAGGTGCAGATTGGAACTTCTCAACTACCAATTGGCACTGTTGAAGTGCCGATTGGCACTTTTAGCAGTTTTGTCCAACTTTCGGTTGCTTACACATTTTAGACTCTTTTTGGCGAGCTAGGAATTGTATTTAGACATGTTCTGGACTTATATACCTAATAAAATTCATCTCAACTTGATATTTAAATCTTTAAAATAATTATTTTAGAGATAATTGCCCTAAAAACTTAATTATCAGTTCAATTTTAACATTATTAGCTTATTTCTTTTATTCCCATGCAGCCAATCTTATTTTAACAAAAATAAACCACCAATGATAGAAATTCATTTAATTAATTTAAATTATTACCCAATCAAAATTAATTTCAATTAAATACGTGTGATTTGTTCCACCCAATTGAATGTATGTAAACCGTTAAAACTTGATCTTGTGATATCTTTTGATCTGACCATCCAATTTGGAAACCGAATGTATCGTTGTAATCGTTAGAACCTCAAGATCATTTTCATGATATGTGATGAATGACTTAATGAATGAAATGCAATCATGATTTTTGGGTACCTAAAATGGTAATTCGGTCATCTTCTAAGATTAAATTATGGGTGTGAAATTGAGTGTCTGCATGTGGCTTATATGTTCAATGTTACGCGCTGCTTAGGATCTCATGCGCAATTTATTGGTTTGTCATATGCGCCACACTTCTGGATTTCTCCATAGTGCCCAATCCTTCAGGTCTCTTCAAATTAATTCTTTAGGCTTTCTTCGTGGCTTCCTCAAGGCATCTTCATGGTCATCTCATGATTTCTTCAAGGCAATCTTTAAATCATTTTTCAAGGGATCTTTACAAGCTTATCAAACCTCACGGTATCATCGAGCTTCCACATTGAGTTTGAGAGGGGGTATTAGAGATATGTTAACCCAATGTAATAGGCTCAAGCTTAATCCTTCTATGTGTGCAAGCCAAGCCTCCTACTTGTACATTAGTCTAGGGTTTAACCTACTATATATACCCACGTTAAGGTTCATTGTAACACAGGATTTGTATTGTGCTCTCATATATTAAGGATGTAGCCCTTTAGGGTTTCCTATGTGGATGTACACCGTTAAGCTGAATCATGCAACCCTCATGTTCTTGTGTTCTATACTTTATACTTCTGCTTCCACATCTATTCTAGCATATTCAATATAGTGTAACAATGCTAATATTTAATAGTGGGAGTAAAAAAATAAAAGACAGAACTCATAATAAATTTGTTAGAATGCTGGGAAAATTCACAATGGGAGAACCAAGAAGGAATACAAGTGTTGACACCCCATTTTTCAACCCACGTTTAATCCAACATGGAGGGTTAAAGAGTAATTTCACCTAGGAAAAAGACATCTTAATTTTGGCCATTATATCCTTAATTTCATTTCATCAAAATGATCTTAATGTTGTAATGATCAAATTGACTAGTTTAGCCTTAATTGGACCATCAGATTGAAAGTTATCATCAAATTAAGTTTTAATGGCCGAGATATACTATCACAAATTGAATTTGACTATTTGTGATTATGAAAAATTAATTCCAATTTGTTATAATTATAATCAATTTAAAATCAATGATGTGTCATAATTTGATTGGCTAGGACTACAGCTTATGATAAGGTTGTACACACTTGATTAATAAGATAATCAAACATTAATTATTGAATATATGTAATTATATTTTTAATTGGGGCAAATTTGGGACTGATTAATTTTGAAATTGAAGTAATTGGAGCCTATTAATGTTAATTGGAAACTAATTTGGGGCTAATTAATGTTAAGTTTGCTGAAACTATTTTCCAACAAATGACCTCTACTCACCATTTAATTATATCTCTTAGAATGTTTTGAATTTGTGAGTGAGGCTAATTTTTCCAAAAACTAGACATTTGGGGCTTCCATTTGAGCACAAAAACAAGATAATTCTGATTAGAATTGAGTAAGATATGATTTTTTGCATTTGGGTCTGCGGGCTATTACATGAGCTATGGGAAAAACCGAATTCTTAGTCATTTTGCTTACTCATCACTCCCACAAACCTCCAAATTTAATGCACCAACTTTCTCTAAATATTGAAATAGGGTCTAGATTCATGTTTCTCTTTGATCCTTTGTTAACCCTCATTAATTGCCCTTCCATTCATATTTTCTCCACCACTACTATATAAACCCCTCATCTCCTCCATTCCAAGACACAAAAACACCTCCCTTCTCCCTTCTTGAGTTCTAGTGAAGTCTAGCAGTCTTGTCATATCTTCTTCTTCCTAAGACTCAAGTTATTGAGTGAGACTCACTCTCACTCTCCCTTTCCTGGTTCTTCTTTTTCTACTCCACCCTTAGGACCTCCACCAAGAGCCTCCTCCTCCACCATGTGGATCTTGTGTGCAAGTATAATCCTTTTCCCTAACTTGTTTTTTTATATTGCTATGATGAGAATTTAAGATTAAAGCATGCTAGTAATTATTTAAATTCCTTGAATATGTTTGAATGTTCTTAAATGTTCATATGCGTTCTTCACAAGTTCTAGGTTGTTCATCACATGTTTTTGCAAGACTCTAGCTTTGATCTTAAATCCACGTCCAAAATATGAAAAATATGTTAGTTTCATAATTCTCTCAAATCTTTAAATCAGGGTATCACCATTTACACATATTCACTAGAATTTATTTTTCAATCCAAATGTAAGGATTAATATATTGAATTAGGGTTTATCTCATGCACACACATTAAATTCAAGCAAAACAATGAACATGCAAATGATTGATAACATGTTGGATGATGTGACATGAATGTTGGCCATCATAGTCAAGATCACCGGTTTCATTGAGCAAGGTGGGTGCCTAACACCTTCCCATCTTGTGACATAGCCTCCAAGCTTAGACTAAGGGTTGATAGATCAATGCTTATCCATGTAATTTTCAATCTCTAGATTGTAACTAGGAAACAAAGCCATGTATTTTATCTTAGATTGTATCTATGATCAAAGCCATGTAATTTCCTATGATCAATGTACGTTCATTCTTAAATCAATAAAAGGATGAATTTTTCAATTTTAGTTTTCTTATTTATTCCAATAATTAAGTAAGTGGTGAATCCATTGTAACACTTTTAATCTAATGGGAAAAATATAATTAGTCGAACCTCTATTTTGAGAGACAATAGCATGGCTCCACCCATTCACGTGGGTTTGGCCCAATCCCAAAACAGGTCGGGGGCATGGTCTCTCACAATGGCAATTCCACTAGGGATATAGAGGTTATGATGGCCAACCATGTCATTATTAGTTTTGTGTGTGTGTGTAATATGCCTAATATGTCATTATATTGCATGCCATGCATCATTTTCTTGAATGATTTTTTTTTTGGTGTGCTAATCCGAAAGCCCGGTAATATAAGCCATGGATTGTGGTCTCCCTGAGACTCACATACCTAGCGGTAAACCTACCACCCACTGTGACAAGGATCATCATAGTTATGCCATGGTGGTTCATAGGGACAAATTGTACCGTTCGGACCAACGCGGTGCTCCTCGCGTCACAAGTTGGGAGGTATAATGTCCTAGCTTGTGGGGACCTTTAACCTACCTTCTAACCCATGTTTTAAAAGCCCATAGAACGTACCCTTAGGTCAGTTAAGTAAATTGCATTGCATTACGCATGTGTTTGGCCATTGTTTGAACCATGATAAGCTCAAGTCCAAAGCTTGGGCTTATCATAATTGTTTGAACTATGTATGCTATGAATAAACTCAAGCCTAAAAGCCTATGATTGAACTTTACTTGGCATGGAAGCCCATATTGTTTCTCGAATGAGTCTAAGCCCAACACTTGAGCCCATTGAAGGTTTATAGACATGATGAACATCAAAGGCCAAAAGCTCACAAGATGCATCCCTTTCAAGTGCAAGCCCAAGCAATTTCAAGAAAAAACCAAAAGATCATAATCAAGGTTCAAGCCTACCAAGTCCCAAGAATCCTCAATGCATCAAGAAGAAGCAAGTGGCCCAACTTTGCCTCACTCCACATTAGGTTTGCAATGTCATGGTTAATCTTAAAGTTTGTTTGTTCCATATTTCTATGTTTCTTTGATTCTAAAGTTTCATGTAGTATTAGATATACTTTGTTCATGTATAGATATCCAAAAAAAAAAAAATCAAGATTTCCAAATCTTTCCAAAAAAAGAGAAAAAATTTCAAACAAAAATAAGTCTTTGGACTAGGGGCATTGGGCCTTTGAGTCATTTTCAAAAATAAAAATTCTTTGAATTAGGGCATTGAACTTCCTAGTGACTTTTTCAAAAAGGCCCAATTTTTTTTCTTTCAAGGATTTCAAGATTTTTTTTTCAAAATGGTACATGAGGATCCCTTGAACAAATTTTTTTCTAAATCTTGATGTTTAAAGGCTTGAGCAATCAACTTGTGGCAAGGAATGATTAATGTCATTTGATCCATGTCAAGACTTTTGCTACTTGATATAGAATATAAGAAGAAATGGTCTTAAAAGGCAATAAAAAAGAATCCATCCATCGGAAAATCCCAAGAATCCATGCACTTGATCCAATTTTCAAAAGTCTTTTGTTTCACAACATTAGAACATTCATAATTTTTCTTTTAAGATGAATTTATTAAAAGAGCTTGACTCACTGTGCCTACAAGCAAGCATTACTAGGGATAGGAGCCCATCTTTGGTTAAACCAAATTATTTCTTATTACCTAAAATGTTCATTATCCATTGTTTGCCCATTTGAGCCTTCAAACAGTTAGCATTTTTTTGCATGAATCCACTAAAATTTAAACTTGGGGTGGGAAAAATTAAGTTATGCATACTTAAATCTCATGTTGAGGAGGACTCAACCTTGTAGCTTTGAAGCTAATTGATAAAGCTCTCCTAAAAGACATGAAAGACAAGTAGAGAATTTATTAAGCTAAAGATAAGAGATCATCAAAGAAAAATGAAGTTTCACTCAATCAAGAAAAGAGAAATGAAATTCCATCAATGTGAGAGAAAAAAAGTGTGCATGAAGTTTGAAAATCCTAAAATTCATCATACCAAGAGGAATACAAAATTCATCTAAAAGAGAGTTCATCAAAAAAGGAAAAGATTCATCAAGCATAGAAAGGTGCAAGTGCATTGAGGCAAGAAAGAAGTCTAGAGAGTGCATCAAAAT
>JAOXJQ010025419.1:0-23688 GCA_025762765.1 Quercus bicolor | reverse complement strand
ACTAAATGCTGAATTACAAGCAAATTTGGCACGGAATAAAGCCAATTAGATGGTTGAATAAATTCAACCTTACAGATTCATAATTTATTTCCATTGCAACTTTAGTTTTCCCCATATGCCCAAAACTAGATTTGTTAAAATTTGCATTCAATTAAAAAATATTAGGTGGTGTGACATTGCTTAAAGTTACACTAGGTGTAACTTGAATTCAACCCTATACATGCATACATATATACATACATACATATATATATATATATATATATTAGAGTTATGATCTCCATGTATAAGGCTACAACCAATACTTACGCTTGGAATTAGCAATCTATTTTTATTGATTGACTTCAAAAACTCATTAAAAAATTTGAATTTCATTATGCATTGGATATTTAGTTTAATCATATCACATTTGACATGTTTTATATTGAAAGCTCTCACATAGTGTAAAACACTATTGCTAGTTTAGACCCCAAATTTTAAATTACAACTTAATTACTTTTATTCTAACTTAATTAAGTGCGAAACAAGAGTAAATGAATCGTAAAAACTGGAAGAGTAAATGAATCGTAATAACTGGAACTAATCTCTAAGCCATAACCACAAGCAAGCAACAATAAATATAAAGCTTAAAGATTAAGGGAAGAGAGATGCAAACACAAGATAACACCAAAATGTGTTATCAAAGAGGAAACCAAAGAACTTCACGAAAAATCTCATTGCGAACCTCTAAGTCAAAATGATCTACTAGTAAATAAGTTAGAGTACAAGGATACCAAAATGACCCTTTAAGCCTAATCTACCCAAAGTACTTGTGCCCTTCAAGCTCTAGTTACCAATGGACTTCTCAAAGTCTTGTCTTCACTAACTTCCTAGATCCTGCAATATCACCAAATTGCATCTATAAGCCTCACCAGCTTATTTTGGCAAATCCCCAATACTTCTCAAGCTCCAAATCACTCTTGACACTTTGAATAGATGTGAGTTGTGTTTGGGTAAAACTCTTCTCTCAAGGTATAACAATTGGAGAGGGAAGGAGAAGAGACTACAAGGATTTCTCTCTTAAGGATGAGTAGCTCTCTCTAATAAGGTGGGTGTTGTATAAACCTTTCTAGGGTTTTCTTCCAAATAGGCTCCTTACAATTTTGTGGGTAATAAGGGTATATATAGTATAGGTCAAGAGCATAAGAGTTGTTGATACCGTATTTTTTCTGCCCTCAATTTGCGTGTTGGACTTTGAAAAATAAAAAAAATATTATTTTCTCTCCATGGGGCCACGAGAACATCTAGAATGACGTGGCGTAACCTGTTCAGGCATCGGACCACCCGAAGTGCCTTTTTCAACTAAAACGGCTAGAATGCCCCTTGTTAACCCTAGGTTTGACCAAAGGTCAAACAAGGTCAAAACCATCAAAAAACAAAATTTTTAATAGTTTTACATCAAACTCGAGCTTCTTGGAGATTTTTAACAAGTTTGACCAAGTTTGACCCAAAGTCGATCTCGAGAGAGCCCAAAAACCCTAATTTTTATCTAGCTCCCATAATAGGTTAAAACCAATGCCATTGAAAATATTATCAAATTCTCATTCCAATGACTATTCATGGGTTAAAATTGGAGTTAGAACGGCCAAGATATCACGAAAACCGGGATAACGTACTGATCGATGCGCCGCTAACTTCTGAGAGCCATAACTTTTGAACCAACCGTTGGATATCCAAGTTCCATACCTTTTTAGAAACAGGAAGTCAAGATCTTTCTAGGGGTGTCAAGATAAACCCATTTTCAGGCCTTTTGAGGTCAACGGTCCTTGAAGGGTTGCCACCTCAAAGTTCGTGCCTAGGCTATAAATAGCCCAAGACACCCCTCAGACTTGGAGAAGACCACATTTTCTGAATTCTGCTCTTTGCCTAGTATTTTTCTACACATTTTTCTCTCTCCCAAACACCAAAAAATACACAAAAAACACATCAAAGCCTCTTGATTCTTGCTTCTTCACCAATAATACAAGGTAGTGTTCTTGTATCCAATTTTCTTCTCCTTGGTTCTACATCTTGGATTTGGGGTTTAGGGGTGTGGATGTAGCTTTTTTTAGCTATCATCCACACCCCTAACCTTCTAAATCCTTTTTCCTAGCATGTTTCTTGCTCCTTTTTCTATAATAACATGATTTATTGCTTTCTTTGACATGTTTCTTGCTTTATCTTGTTTCTAGCATGTTTTTAGCTTAGATCCATGTTCTTTTATACTTGCTCACATGTTATTTGTCCCCATCTACATGCTTTATGCTTTGTGCTATATGTTTTTGCCTAGATCTATCTTTTACTGTGTGTTGTTTGGCAAGATCCACATATTTCTATGCTCGCTCACATGTTACCCATCTCGATCTACATGTTTATACTTTACACCATGTTTTCCCATGCTTTGCTCATCTTTTTGCTCTATGTTGATGTTAGGGTTACACGCTCACATGCTTATGTGACATTTGACTATGCCTTGCTTTGATCTATGCATTTATGCCTATTTTGCCATGCTATAGGGTTAGATCCTTGTCTTCATATGCTTATATGCTTGGATTCACATTCTTCCATGTCTAGGTGCTAGGATCTATATGTTTACATGCATGTTTCTATGCCTATATGTCTAGATCTATGTTTTCATATGCCCACATGTTTAGATCTATGTTCTCTACATGCTTTATGCTATATTCCATGTGCTTGTGCGCTCCATGCCATGTTTGTCTGCCTAGACCTAGGCTATGTTTGTCATGCTATGTGCTATTGTAGCCCTTTCGTCGCCATTGTCATATTTGCTTGCGTTTTAGCCTAATGGTTAGGACTCAATCTAGACCCTATGGTCTTTGTCATCATCCATACACCTTGGCCCATATCAAAGGGTTTGGATCCCTCTATTTGCATGTCTATGCTTGCTTGCTTCTATGCTTTATCTTACATGTTAGCCTCTATTTCTAGGCTTTGCCTCGCTTGATTCCCTTGGCGGGTTTGTCATGGAATAAAGCCAACACAAATACAAGGAAATAAAGTAATGCAATTTCAACACTTTTTGTCATGAAATAAAGCCAACACAAATGTTTTGTGAAAAGCCATAACTTAACAATCTCCCCCTTTAGCTATTTCATGACAAAAACACTCTATAACAAACTCTAGACTTAAATGTGAGTTTGGGAATAATGGCAAAACTCACTCACACCTAAATCTAAGACATGTGATGCACTTAGAGCAAAATACCTGTATCCTGAAACACTTGCATAAAACACATTAGATCCTCAAGGTAAAGCAAGTAGTAAAAGGACAAGTATAATGTAACTTGAGCAACTTGATAAAACAAGATGTGAAACATATGAGCAACTTGATCAAACACATTACAGCCATATGGAAATGACTGCAATGATTATATAGCAAAGCAAATGATCATTCGAACATGCGATCAATAAAGCATAATAGCATAAGGATGTATGCATGTCCAACACATAAACACGATGCGATGAGAGCAACAAAGCATAGATACTAAAAGAAACTTAAAGCATCTTAAAGAAAACAAGAAAACAAACCTAATGTAAAACAGAAACAAAACAAGGTTTTTTCATAAAACAATATCTTCTCTATGTAGACATAAGGGGGGAGTCGCTCTTGGGAAGGTGTTAGGCACCTAAGATCGCCCAACCCTAAGGTTGGCCTCCCATCGTTGTGTCTTATGTCTTAACCGTATTAAAAACAATTTCAACACTTTGTATCCTAACGCACACACACACTAGCATGCATCTAACATACAGTTATGGCTGTTAGGACATATGTGAATCATGTTAGGAACATTATGTCATTTAGAATTGGCTAATCCTTTGACAAAACGCACTTTACTAGTAATTGGGTAGATTTAGGATGTGTTTAATACTTCAAGGAACAAGGTTTCAAGATTAAGTGTTAAAGCCATGCAAGTCTGTTCAAGAAACAAGTGAAGAAGTGCTAGATTTTAAAACTCGACAACTAGTATTTATTGAGATTTAAAAGGCTGCTGAAGCCTGATGCTTGACAGCTTCTCAACAGATAAGCTATCTATCAAGGTTTATGAAATTCAGTGTTTTTAGAGCTAATTTCAATCCAATCCAAGAATAAATGTTTAGGCTTTCTTTTCTCACAACCCTAAACATATATAAGGATTGTTTTAAGGGCCATCAAAGGTTGTGTAAGTGTGGAGAAAAATTATGTTCATGTAAATTGTGACCAAAGACAGAATTTGCCTTAGTCTATCTTTTTCTTGAAGAAGTTGCTGCGTTTGTATACTGTAGGGTTTTGTGAGCAAGGAGTTTCATGATCTTCATCATGTTGATGAACTGAAGAACTTTACAGCCAACATCCTTCTTAAGTTGGTGATTAAGTCGCGTACTAGGATTCGCGCATCTATTGGTTAATCACGTATTGGGAGCCATGCATTAAAAGGAGAGATTGTCACTAGAGAACAAGCCCAATTGGTTATTAGGGTAAGGGTTCAACTATAGGTTGGTATAAAGTACTAGAGTTCCTTTACTTGTAACCGCTTTGTTTTGATAATAGTGGATTCTTGGGAGTGGTGACCTTAAAATCACCCGATGGGGTTTTTGCTGTGTAGGTTTTCCCCATTTGTAAACAAATCACCATATCAATTTAATTTCTGCTGCATTTAGTTATTTGGTAATTTGTTTATGCTGTCAAGCGTCTTGCAGACTAATTGAATTAATTAATTAACTTGGCTAATTAATTTGTTAGTTCATTACAATGGGTTAATACATTCTTGGCCTATCACATGGTATCAGAGTAGGCACACTCTGATTAGGGTTAATCTTTGCTGTGTGATCCATTAACCCCTGTTTATCATAGATAGAGGATGGTCCCTTATTATACCTCTTTTATTTGATGGCACTAACAATGCATACTGGAAAGTACACATGAGAGCTTTCTTACAGTCGTTAGATGAAAAGGTGTGGTAAGTTGTGGAGATAGGCTGACAAAGCCTACAGAAGTGCCGGGTGATTGGGGTGATGCTAAGATCAAGGCGGTAAACTTCAACAGCAGGGCATTGAATGCTTTATTTAGGGCAGTCACAAATGAGGAGTTTAAGAAGATATCCTCTACTGAAACTGCAAAGGAAGCATGGACCATCCTCCAGACAACCTATGAAGGAACAAAGGCTGTCAAGGATTCGAAGCTTTAGAGGCTTAGTATGATCTTTGAAGAGAATAAGATAGAGGAGGATGAGTCATTCAATGAGTTCTATGCCAAACCCAAGGACATAGTGAACTCAGCCTTTAATCTTAGGGAAACCATTCCTGAACCTAAGATAGTTAGAAAGGTGCTTAGATCTCTACTTGAGAAATTTTATGCCAAGATCACCACAATTGAGGAATCTAAGGATATTGACAAAATTCCTTTGATAGAGTTGGTTGGCAATCTACAGACCTATGAGTTGGGTTTGACAGGGACAGGGAAATCTGGTAAGGGTAAGAGCGTGGCATTGAAGACCAAGAGCAGTGACACTGATGAGTCTTCAGACGATGAAGATTCTAAGATGAAATCCTATATCATTCCGCAATTCAAAAAGTTTATGAAGAATTCCAATGCTAAAGGATTTGACAAAGACTACAAGCAGTCTAGCTCATCTCAGTTCAAGAACCAAGACAAAGGAAAGAAGGATCCTAGGGATAGCGGTTAGTACACTGTTCCCTCAAGACCAAAATGCTTTGGATGTCAAGGCTTCGAACACATGAAACAAGAGTGCCATATATATCTCAATACCATTGGGAAGAGCAAGACACTTGCTACTACATTAAGTGACACTAAGTCTGAAGATGATTCTGACAATGAGGATAATGGAATCCTAAATGCCTTTACTGCCACTGTAAATCATACTAAAGGGATTGTTGAAGATGTGGATGAAGGTGGAGTCTAAATTTGAGAAGGTGGATGAATAAGATGACATCCACATAGCCTATATGAAGTTATACAATGTCTCAAAAAAGCATGATAAGTTGCACAGGTTGGCCACCAAGAAGCTCGGTGATATGGAGCTTGAACGGGAAGAAACCTCTATAAAGTTTGATAAAGCCAATCAAACTATTGAAGCACTGAGATTTGAGATGCTTAGTCTCCAGAAATCTGCTTCTGATTGAATCTGTTTAGGGTATGATTTCTCTTCTCCTAGCATTGCTTCTGCTAGAACTACTATTTTTATCCCTCTTGGTAATAATGTTGAATCTGAAAACAATGATATGCAAAATGTGCTAGCTAGTGAGAACATAAACAAGGGTAAATCTATCTTAGAAGCAACCCCTAAGCAGGATAAGAAAGAGATAAAAAACCTTAAGGCTAAGAAGCGAAACACTCAAAAGCCTAAACAAAAGAAGCAGCATCTCTATCATCAATGTGGAGTAGTCGGACATACTCGACCTAATTGCTATAAGTGGTTAGCCACTCAACAAAGCAACAACATGATCTCAACGGGAAACCAGAATCAGTTTCCATCCTCCTTTGCTCCTCTTGGAGACCTTCTTAAAGCCCTTATGTTCTTTTCGAACTTGAACGGTTTCAACTTTTTCCCCTCACCGCCGGATCAAGGGTTTGCAAAAGGTTCTTCCAAGGTGTGGAAGGAAAAAGGCTCCAAGTGATTTATTCACTTTTCTCTCTCTACCCTTCTTTTTTTTTTTTTTTTTTGAATTACTTGTTTATTTTGCTTTCTTGTTTTGAGTCAGTCTAGTTTTATGCATTGCTTTGTTTAATATGTTTTTGTTTGTTTTTTTGGTTTTGCTTATTGGTGCTTATGTACCCTGGATGGCCATTGAAACAAAGTTTTCTAAAATTTGTATCTTTTATAGCTTAGATGAGCATTTCTATGCATAACTAAGCAAATGAGCTTTGTAGCTTGTGTTTATGATGGGTAAGATTAAGTAATCTCTTGTACTTAACTCTTATCACTCTTTTTGATAGGAAGGAATAGAAAATCCTAAGAGAAAGACTTAAATAACCATCTCACCACTGTTGCTCGCCAATCATGAAATGACATTTATATGCTTCGGCATAGTAAAAGTGGAATGTCAAATGCTTAACATCATTGGGTATTTCTATTTTATCTCTTATATGCCTATGCATGGTTTGCTCAAAAGAAAAATTATGCAAAGAGAAAAATAGAAAGAAAAAAGATCAGAATGCTTTATATATGATTGTAAGCATGTCTTTTAGGAGATATGGGAGTTATAGAATGTACCTGGAAAGTGATACTCCCTATCAAAAAATTATGTTTGTGTGTGAGTTAAAGTGATTTTCTCATATCTCAAATTGTCATAACATATAGACATTTATCCAATCTTGCGATGTTTTTCACATGCAACACGCAGTATGCTTTGCTACTCTTGATACATGTGCAGGTACAATGTGATTTGGCCATTACAAGGAATACATTTGGCCATTACAAGGAATACATGTGTTAATGTATGCTCACTAAATTGTCTTAACTTTTTTTTGTAATATAAAATTGGTTAGATTTGTTTAGTGTGTGTGTATGTTTTTTGGATTTAAATGCTTGACATTTTTCTTAATGAGAGATGTTTTCGAGAGCTAAAAATATTGTTTGGATCTTTGGTTGAGTAGTGCATTCATGTCTATGTTTTTCTTTTCTTTGAAAAACTATTTTTAAACTATCTCGACAGCTTCTCGATACCTCTCGATAGCTCAACTATCTATCAAGCCCTTTGAGCTTCTTTTTATCGCATTCTCAATAGCTTCTTGATAGCTACTCGATCCATCGAGGAAGTTTTTGGATGCTCGATAGATGCTCGATAGCTTCTCGATCCATTGAGCCCGTTTTGCTGTGGACACCTCTCGACAGATCCTCGATAGCTATTTCACACGTTTTAGTTCTCGACAGATCTTGATACCTCTCAATCCATCGAGAAACTAGAATTCCTATAAATAGGGTCCGCGTGATGTTTTCTTCATTTCTCCTCGATCTCTCTCGACAGAAAACGTATTCTCACCTTGCCAAACACCTCTCTCTCACTCTAACTTCATTCCCAAGGGTTTTCGGCCTAGATTGTTCTTTCTTCTTTTGGTAAGATCTTCTTTCGTTCACTTTTTCATGCATTTCATGTTTCTGACCTAACTTTTTGGATTTTTTTTTAAATTTTTTATTTTTATAAAATTTGGGGTTTTCAAAAATTTTGTAGTTTTTGTGAAATTTTTGGGAAGGGTTTTTGTTTAAATGATTTTAAAACATCATGCATTGTATTGCATTTTCATTTTAACTATATTGTCATGCATTATAGATGTGTGCTATATACGTTGATTTGGTATGTGCTATTAGGTTTGGATTGGGTTGAGCCCATGATGTTTTTTTTATTGCATATCACATATCATGCATTTTCATGCATACATACCTTCATTTATCTTTATTTTGTTATTGATCTGTGTTGGTGCTTTTCTTCGTTTTTGTTTCTCTTTCTTTTTCTTTTAGTTAGTTTCTCTATGGCACCTAAACGAAAATCCATTCCATCCTAAAACCCTCTTCTTTTGACACCATTCCTTCTTTTGTTCGGTTCAGTGATGATAAAGCCCGAAAGGACTTTTCTCATAATTTCTCACGATGAGGCATTCATTCAAAGTGTCAGGTCGTTCTATTGGATTTTTTTGATACTGACCTTCCCGCTGTCATCTATAATTGGGGTTGGGAGTCACTGTGTGACATCTTGGTCACTTGTCCCTCCGTGATCATATCAGAGTTTTACTCTAATATGCATGGCTTCGATACTTTAGTACCTCATTTTGTCACTCGCGTTTGAGGTACATGCAATGTAGTCACTCTAGATCTTATATTCAAGGTGTTACATGTACCGAGGGTAGGGTTTGCTGACTACCCCAGTTGTGAGCGTCTAAGGACTGTGTCCAAAGACAAGCTTTCATCTCACTTCTATGAGACACCTTCTTAGGATGATCATCAAAACACCCTTTACTCGGGCTTTGCAAAAGGTTCGAGGTTCCTTAACATGGTGATGACATTTGTTCTTCATCCATTGTCTCACTATAACTTTACCACAAAGCCTTGTGCTTGATTTTTGTTATCCCTCTTAAAGGAAATTTCTATTGACTTCCCTTCTCACTTCAGTCTATAATTTATAAATGTCTATTGGGATATGGCGACTCGTGATAAGCTCATCTTTCCTTCGGCTATCATGCAGATCCTTCGCCATTTTTCTATCTCCTACCCAGAGTTTGCACACTTTTCCGTTATATGTGCAATAGATGCTGCTATCGTTCGACAGAACAAAGCCCAGCTTTGACTGAGGCGACCATGAATCGAGACGGCGACACCTCCAGCTTCTTCTACTCCTTCGTCTTCTATGGGTGGAGTGATTGTCGAGGCCATTATGGCACAGCTTGTGCGTATGGATGCTCACCTTGACATACTTAGTGATGAGTTGTATAAGGTGAACACCCGTGTTGGTTATATCACATGACAATAGGCTGCCATGGGTGGTTTCATTGCTTACTCTTCTCCTTCTCCGCTGACTTCAAAGGATGAGAGTGATGATGGCTTCGGCAATGATAATGCTGTGAGGATGATGGTGCTAGCACGCCTGGTGATGATGAGATGTCTACTTGATTTACTTACCCTTTGTCGCTCATGACAAAAAGGGAGAGTAGTTTTGATATGAGAGTAGTCATATACATAGGGGGAGAGTTAGCATTAGAGATTTTTGTGATAGGGGGAATGTTTATACTTTGAGGGATGTAGTGAGGACTTATGTATTTTTTTTCTTTTCTTATTTTAGAGATACATTGTTCTTACATTGTACAAACCTTATACTTATGATGTTATATATATGATGAGGTTGTTATTACAGTTCTTTCACCTATCTTTACATGTGTTTTTTCTTTTCTCTCTTTATTCACATACTTCTTATATATTGTATGCAATCTCTTATTTTTGTTTCACATTAAGATGCCTTGATTAGTTTTGTTTAAAGTGTTTTAGAAATACAAGTTGTCAAAGTCTTTCTTGTCATGAACTCTCTTCTTGCAAAGTTTTTCAAGAATTTGTGTTAGGATAGATTTTATTGTATTTAACAAGTGAGTATGAGTTGTGTGATTTATGACTTCTCTCATATGTTTATTTGTTTGTTGTGGTTTTGTTACGGATTGCCAAAGGGAGAGACTGTTAGGATATATGTGAATCTTGTTAGGAACATATGTCAATATAGAACTGGCTAATCTTTTGACAAACATATTTTACTTGTAATTGGGTAGATCTAGGACATGTTTAGTGCTTTAAGGAGTAAGGTTTCAAGTTCAAGTGTTAAAGCAATGCAAGTCTGTCCAAGAAATAAGTAAAGAAGTGATGGATTTTAAATCTCGATAGCTAGTATCTATTAAGGTTTGAGAAGCTATTTCCGCTCGATGCCTGACAGCTGCTCGACAGATAGGGTATCTATCAAGGTTTATGAAAATCATTTTTCATATCTAATTTCACTCCAATCCGTGGATAGATGTTTGAGCTTTCTTTTCGTACAACCATAAACATATATAAGCATTGTTTTATGGGCCATTATAGTGGATGTAACTCAATGGAAAAGTTTTTCACAAGCATATTGTGAACTGGAGACGTATGCCCTAATTCATCTTTCTATTCAAGAAGCTGCTGTGTTTGTATACCGTAGGGTTTTATAAACAAAGAGTTTCATGATCTTCATTGTGTTGATGAATTGAAGAACATTACAGCCAACATCTTTTTCAAGTTAATGAGAAAGCCACATACTGGAATCCACGCATTGAATTGGTTAGTCACGTGCTGGGAGCCATACATTGAAAATAGAGATTGTCACTACAGAGCAAGTCCAATTGAGTATTGGGGTAAGGGTTTAACTATAGATTGGTATAAGGTACTGTGATTCCTTTACTTGTAACTACTTGTTGAGATAATAGTGAATTCATGAGAGTTGTGAACTTAAAGTCACCCAGTGGGGGGTTTTGGCCATGTAGGCTTTCCCTATTTGTAAACAAATCACCGTGTCAATTTATTTTCTAATGCCCTTTAACCTATTTGGTGTTTTGTTTGTGCTACCACGCTTGTTGCATGTTAATTGAATTAATTAATTAACTTGGCGAATTAAATGGTTAATTCATCACAAGAGGTCAATACATTCTTGCCTTATCAGGCATGATCTTGGCTAAAACCCTCAATGGTTTGGACATGGTTCATAGGGAGGAAGCAAACTTGTTTGCAGGGAGCCCTCTCATTCTTCAACTATAATCCCTAATTTTTGCCTTGATTCTCAACCTAGTGGGATTCCTCTAATTGTTTCGATTTTCAACCCATCAAGGCTCATTATATCATCTTTGAATTCACTTATATCTCTCCTTTTTCCACTCATGCTCTTTTTTTTCTTCTCTCTTCTTTTTCTTCTTCTTCTTTTTCTTCTTCTCTCTCTATCTCTCTCTCTCTCTCTCTCTCTCTCTCTCTCTCTCTCTCTCTCTCTCTTTACTTTAGATATGGCTATATGAGGGGCTTCGATTGCTTCATCCTTCCACTATCCCTCCTAGTCAATATCTCCCTAAGCATTATCATGACTGTAGGCTTAGGCGCAATAGGATGGACCTTGCTGGGTTTACTGAATTCATGAAGCACCTTAACACCTCAGATGTCCATGGTCTTTTCCCCTATCTTTTGCCTAGACTGCCCTTTGGGGTTTTCAATCTAACGGGGTTCTTTTGCCTTAATTTTTGCCTAAGCCGCCCTTTCAGGTTTTCAACCTAACAGGCATTTTTCTTTTTCTCTTTTAAAATTTTGTATCTTTGAAGTCTATCCATGTTGATTGAGAGAAGTATTTTTTCTCCATCAAGATCTGTAATTCTTGTAGCATCTCCTTACATGATCTTTTTGATAATAAAAGGTCTAGACCATCTTCAATTTTCCTCTTGGATCAAAAACCACATCTTTAAGCACCTTTAGGACCAAGTCTCCTTCCTTAAGGTTTCTAAGCATCATCTTCTTATTAAATGCTCTAGCAATCCTCTTTTGGTAACCTTGTGCATGGTATTATGCTCTAACTCTCTTCTCATCTATCAAGACCAACTATTCATATCTTTCTTTCATCCATTCTTTCTATAGGACCTTGGTTTCCACTAGCACCCTTAATGATTGTATCTCCACCTTAATGGGAAGCATTGCCTTGCTGTTGTAGACCAAAGAGTAAAGGCTTGCCCTAGTCGATGTATAGATAGAAGTTCCATTACCTTATAAGGCAAATGGAAGTTTTTTGGCTCAATCCTTGTATGTCACTACCATCTTGGCTAGGATATTCTTAATGTTCTTGTTGGCTACTTCTACAGCCCCATTAGTCTACAGTTGGTACGGTGAAGACTTATGATGCTCAATATTGAACAACTCCATGATCCTTTGAAACTCTCCCTCAAAGTGGGAGCCATTGTTTGAAATAATTTCTTGTGGTACTTCAAATCAACAAATGATGTTACATACTTGGTGAAGTATTCAATTGTCACTAGGATGTACTTATATCCATTTAATGCCTTAGGGGCTATTATTCCAATCATATCTATGCCCCAGACTAAGAAAAGCCAAGGAGAGGTCATACTGTATAGCTCACTAGGTGGTACATGGTTCAAGTTCGCATGTGTTTGACAGTCGTGGCAACTCTTTACAAAGTCTACACAATCAGTTTCCATCATATTCCAATAGTATCCCATCCTTAAGATCTTCTTGGCTAACATTCTTCCATTCATTAAGGACCACAAATTCCTTGATGAACATCTTTCATGACTTTTTCGGCTTCTTCCTTCTTTAAGTAATGGAGGTGTATACCATTATAAGACCTCCTATAGAACTGATCTCCAAATAGGATATAATGCATAGCCATCATCCTAACTAAATGAGGTTCTCTCTTATTAGCACTATCAGGATACACTCCCAATTATAAGAACTTTATGATGTCATAATACCAAGGAACCCCTTCTTCTTCTAAAGCCAAGATTGAAGACTCAGCCTTCCCCTTGTGTACCAACTCATAACTCTGTTCAATCTCTAAGGGTTGTGTCTATACTCCTTCGGGTATTTCAACCATGGAGGCCAAAGTAGCCAAGGCATCTGCGAACTGATTCTGAGCTCTAGGGATGATAATGTATTCAATTTTGTCAAAAAGTTTTGGTCAAGTCTTCTAAATATTGTTGATAAGATTTTAAGTGTTCCTCTTTCACCTTCCACAATCTTTGGGCTTGGGCTATAACCAAGGTCGAATCTCCAAAGACTTCTACCTCTTTTACCCCCAACTCTTAAAGAGCTTCCATTTTGGCGATACAAGCTTCATATTCTACCATGTTCTTAGTTGCCTCGAAGTTTAACTTGACTGCCAAAAATATCCTTTGGGAGTGATCAAGAGTACTTCTATCCCATTCCAATACTTATTCATAGCTCCATCAAAATACATTTTCCATGCCCCTAGTTTGATGTCCAAAATATCCTCATCTAGAAAATCCTATCTACCATCCTCTCCTTCTATGGGGTTCTCAGCACAAAAATCCAACACAACACTTTCTTTTATGGTTTCCTTTGCCACATACTTCAAATCAAATTCTACTAATAGGATCAACCATCTTGATAGTCTTCCACTCAAAGCGAGTTTCTCAAATAGATACTTCATTGGGTCCATTTTGGCCACTATCCATATCTAAAAGGTAGGATGATGTGTCTTAGTTTCTGTACAGCCTACACAAGAGCAAAGCATGACCTTTCTATGGGTGTGTATCTAGTTTCATAATCATGGAACTTTTTACTTAAATAATACACCACTCTCTCATTCTTAACATTGTCTTCTTGTGCAAGCATACTTCCAATCGTATCTTCTATGATAGAGAGGTATAGGAGTAAAGGCTTTTCGTGCTTTGGGGGAATTAAGATTGGTGGATTAAGGAGATATTCCTTGATGAGTTCGAAGGCCTTTTGACATTCATTATTCCATGTATGGGGTTTATTCTTCCTTAAAAGCTTAAAAATGGGCCTACAAGTGGAAGTGAGTTTAGCAATGAATCGACTGATGTATTGTAATCAACCTAAGAATCCCCTTATTTCTTTCCCACTCTTGGGTGGAGGCATATACAATATGGCTTTAATCTTTGATGGGTCAACTTCTATCCCTCTATCAGTTACCAAAAAGCCTAGAAACTTTCCTGTGGTTACTCCAAAGGTACACTTTTGGGGGTTCAACCTCAATCTATACTCCTCGATCCTTTCAAAGAACTTTCTCAAATTAACTATGTGGCCCTTTCTATGCTTGGATTTCACGATCATGTCATCAACATATACCTCAATCTCATTGTCCATCATGTCATGTAACAAAGCTGTAGCCATTCTTTGATAGGTTGCACCCGCATTCTTGAGCCCAAATGGCATTATGGTGTAACAATAGATTCCCCATTCCTTGGTGAAGGTAGTCTTAGTCATATCCTTAGGAGCCATCTTGATTTGGTTATATCCGGAGAAGCCATCCATGAGAGGCATCAATGGCACTACCAACCATATTATCCATTAAGACATCTATGTGAAGTACCATTTTCTCAATTTCTTTGTGACCTTTTCTTTGATCTTTGGAAACCATTCGATTCTCATATGCCTTGACTTTTGCTTGAGGTATCATGTGAACATGAGTATCAATATGGTACTGAGCTATCTCGGGATCAATGTTAGGTATATCTTCGTAGGACCATCCAAACACTTCTTGAAATTCTGTGAGAAGCTCTTTGAGATCTCTTCTTTATTTTTCATTTAAGGTTGAGCCAATTTTAATTAACCGTGGATTCTCATCATTGCCCAAATTAAGAGTTTCAAAAGTGGATTCCATAGTTTCAATTTTCTTTTCTAATTGTTTATTAGTTTCATTTTCAAATTCATTAGAATCATTTAAGTGCAAAATTTCAATTTTATGTGACACATCAAAAAAAGCCAAATCATAATTCATCTTATTGAAAATGTTGAAAATTTCTTTCTTATATTCTCAGAAAACCCAACCCAAGTTCAATTATTGAGATGTCCCACAATAGGCACGATGAAGGTGGAAGGATCACTTGGTTCTTCCATGGTGATGGTGAGTACTTTCCCCTCCATGTTTAGCATAGTCTCCGTTACTTCAACATCCATGTAGTCCATCCAGTTGACTTCCTCTTGAACTTCCTTGATCACCATAGTAGGGTTTTCCTTAAAGGTGATTTTCTCATTGAAGAACATCTCCTAACCGGAATTGACTTTTTCGTCCTTATCACCCAGAGTTCAGGAAAGCCACATAAAGGAAAGTCTCCCCCTTCCTTCACAAAATTCCCATTTAGGGTACCAAGGTTCTTTTTGATTCCATCACAACCTTCAAAGAATCCTAGACCTTCCTTGGTCAGCTAAGTCATGAAATTAGGGAATTCAGCCACCCTTTTTCCTGGTATATACTCCATATTCTTCATCATTGCAATCACCTCATGGCTGCAATATGGGAGCAAATCCGTAGTGTATCTTACATCCTTCAATCCATAATCAGCCATGTTCACAAACACGATGCCACTCATTTGGAGCTCACTTCCTACTTCCTTCAGTCCATAGATAGGTGCTAGAATTTCACCATCACCAATTACTATAGCAATTCCTCCTTTCCATTGGATTTTCATCTTTTGGTGTAGAGAAGAAGGAATTAGCTCCAATGGGATGAAGCCACGACCTTGGTAAGAGAAGGTTGTAGTTAGGAGTGATGTCCATCACATGAAATTCTATAATTGTCTCCAATGGACCAATCTTGCAAGGAGTTTTCAATGTTCTCATATCCTTCCTTGAAGTATTGTCATATGCCCTAACAGTTAAAGGAGAGGGAATGATTATCTCCACATCTAGGCCATTGGGGAGAGTAGTCCTAAAAGGACATACAATCAATATAGATCCATCATTAATAAGCACCATCAGAAGCTTGGCACCCATATATTCAATAGTGATTTGCAAAGGCCTAGTGTGAGTAGCTCCTTCATTAGGAAGTTCCTCGTTGGAAAAGGCAAGAAGAGGATAAGATAGGGCTTCAACCCCTATGAAGGATAGCACTTGTGGTGTAGTCTCTATAAGTATTTCATTCCCATTCAAAGCATCTAAGAAAGCATAACAATGCTTGTGAGAAGTTATTAGTAAACCCCATATAGACATATGGGCTTGGGCCTTCTTCAATTAAGTGAAAACCCTATCTTCTTCTTCTTTTTCATCTTTCACTTTGGGTTCTATGGGCTTGGACCCTTCTTCTGTGTCCCTACTAGGATGATCATTTTCCAAAAGGATGGTTTATAGTGCTTCCCACTCTTAGTGATGTTTGCCACATTGTCCTCTATGACTTTTTTCTTCAAGTTAGTCATTCCTTTAGGAAGTATCCCCCACATAGCCACCGCACTCTTCAAAATCTTATTTTCCTCATCCCATATTCCTTGAACTTCTATTGCATTAACCTCCACGGTTTCTATCAATTTTTAACAATCCCATTCAATCTTATCTATTTGCACCCAATTCTGATATGGAGGAAGAGTTCGGTGATAATTGTAGAAATCTCATTTTGTATCCCTTACGACTTGGGCCTTTGTTCCCCAATGATATTGAAATTCTAAGACCCAAAGTTGGTTGAGGGCCCAATCGGATGTTAAAATGGAAAAAATAGCTTTTAATGAGCAAATAAATCTATTTTTTGAAAATAAAGACCAAGAGAACCCTCGGCTTGCACATGCAGGAATCAACCTGTGCACACAGCTACGATGCATGCATATGCAAGCTCAAACCTATGCACACATCGTGGATTCTAGAAATTATGAAAGGAAGTTTTTCTACACTAAAAATGAATTTTGGAATGAATCTCACATCGTCTGGGAGTTGTTCCAAACCCCTATTTTCTCAATATAAATAGCTATACATGGTATCTTTTCAAAAACACACAAAAATCCAAAGGGAAAACACTAAGATTTACTATAAATAGTGAATCAAAGAGGGAGTTTTTCATAAAACATCCTCAAGTCAATTTTATTTTGATTAGAGCCTTTTCTAGTGTTGATCTTCGAGTTTAAGATTACTAATCACTTTTTATTGATTGTGAATAGATTTGACTAAGGGGAACGCTCAAAAATCAAGTCTATGAGCTTTTGTTTTGAGGTATTGAGTTCTAAACTCCTTTCTCTCTTTTCTGTTTTAATCTTGCTTTTAATCTTATTTCTTTGTTTGTTTGTTTTACATTTGTATGTGCTTAGGTAGTTTAGGTTTATGTAGTTTTGGTGTTTTAAAGCATGTTAGGTTGTTAAAATTATTATTTTGAAGTTTGGCTATGTTTTCTGTGTTGCCCAGAAACCTTAATTCAGATTTCTGCTTTGTTTTCTTTGTTTATTTCACATGTTATGCCTTTGTGTGTCCCCTCTTTTATATGCTTTAGTTCTTGTTCCATGTTCATTTTTTGTTTGGCTTCCACACATTTAATTAGACTTCCTCTTTTGTTTCTTTGTTTTGATGCCATGAACATGCATTCACATGTTCATGCATTGATGCCATAGGTGCCGTGTCTCAATGAGGTATGACATGTATTCACATGAACATGCATTAATTTGAATATGATTTTTGTTTAGATGATGAACATGGATGAGGATTGCAATAACATGTTTGTTTGATTCTTCATGTGTTTCTTACCTTAGATATGATGTATGATTGTTTGCTACCATGCCTATGTTCTACCTTGACCATGATATGGTACCATATGAGATGAGATACTTGGATGAGAACATGTTAGGGTTTGTGTTGGTTGATATGCATGATAGATGAATGCTAGGGTTGTGATGTGATGTGATGCCATGATAGATGTATGGTTAGGGTTTTGGGATGATTGATGACATGATTGTATGCTTAGATGTATGCTAGTGTGTGTATGAGAGTTAGAATGCAATATTGAGTATACCTTTAATAGGGTTAAGACATAAGACATAATGAGAGGAAGCCAACCTTAGGGTTGGGTAGTTTTGAGTGCCTAATAGCTTCCCAAAACCGTACATTAACTCTGAACCCATATCTTTGGTAGTAAGATCGAAAAGGTCCTTCCTCAAGAGGATGCTATATATATGGTTCCTAGATCATTGCAAAAACTAGGTGGCGACTCCCTATTGTGTCTACAGTGGCGACTCCATTGGGGATTGTGAGTTTAATTCCTATGTGTCCTATGTCTTTACCTTAATAAAGGCTTATTCAATACTTGTTTGCAAACACATCACTTGGTTCTGTTGTCCCTTTTACCTCGTTTGGTGATGAGTGGGAAGATGGAAGGCTTCATTTGGGCCCAAATCTTTCGAAGTTCATCCCACTAACTCATAATTAGTGACATTGCCTATGATGGGCCTTAAGTATGCTAACGGTTTGCCACCAGTCCACAAAGGTCTACTTAGGCCCTCAGTTGGAATCATGGTTCACCTAGTTGTGAGTGACCTACTGATCTGCCCTTTTAGCTTTAAGGAACCTACTCAAACTTAGAGAAATCTTAGATCCTATCCATAAGAGGGTACCATTTATATCTCTTGTTTGTTCAACCCTATATTTTGTGTTCAACTAATTTTAAAGGACAAATAAAAGATGTAAAGAATTGGAGGATAACCCAAAAAATATGGCATACCCTAAGATATTGGGATGAAAACAAAAGAAGTTCTCACACATGAGAAACTTATCCCAAAGTCGAAAGGTATGTCTTAACTTTTTAAGGTTCATAAGACTATAGCCCAGTTGCTATCATAAGCCCAAATCAAAACGCCTCTTGAAAAAGAGAACCTTGGGCCTAGTGTTAGGGACATATTTTATGTAATTGGGTAATCCTCTAACAAAATGCACTTTACTTGTAATTGGGTAGATCTAGGATAGGTTTAGTACTTCAAGAAACATGTTGTTCAAGCAAAGTATTAAAGCCATGAAGATTAGACCAAGAAACAAGTGAAGAAAAGCTATTCATTAAATCTTGACAGATACCTTGAAAGAAACAATATCTATCGAGACTTAAGAACGAAGCTCGACAGAAGCTCGATAGAAGCTGAATCTGTCGAGATCTACGAAATCAGAATTTTCAAATCTGATTTTCGGTTCATGCTGACATGTATATGTAGGGTTTCTTTTCTCACAACCCTACACATATAAAAGGCTTATTTTAAACTTCCTTATACATGGAGAACACATGTAGAAAGTTACCTAGTATTTTATTCTCTAAACAAAAAGTTACTGCGTCTTTGCGCCTTAGGGTTTTGTGACCAAGTGCTTCTTGATCTTCATTGCAGATGAACTGAAGAACTTTGTAGCCAACAACATCTTCTTCAAGTTGCTGGAGTTATTCATGTACTGGGATCCGTACAAAAGGGTGGCATTCATATATTGAAGAGTTCAGAGATTCTGAAGTGGTAGAAGGTTTCTGTTGTAAGTTCATCTATAGGGATTGTAGAATCTAGGGACAAAGGTTTTGTACTAGATCTAAAACTTCTCTTTACTATAGTGAATTTCTTTTCGGGAAGGTTACCCCCCAGGTTTTTTACTATGAAACTAGTTTGTTTCATTGGTTTTTTTGAGTCATCATATCTTGTCTTATATACTATTCTGTTGTGCATGATATTGACATGATATTGATGTTTGTTTGTTTTAACAAGGTTTATTCATAATAAATCTAATTAACAATGTGGGTTTAAAATTTGTTAATTCTATCAACCGAGGTCTAAATTTCCCAACACCTAAGGTAACAAATATGCTAAGGACTTAGCATCTAATATCCTACAAAGTCAATAAGAACTTTTATAATCTTGGGCCTCCTTGTTGTATGCCAAGGCCCAAAATGATGAGAAATTCATAGGCTTTAAGAGGAGGGCCACAATATGTTCTAGCTAGAGGGCTACTTCAAAAAAAATTTCAAGAAAAGAAGAAAGTCTTTTGCAAAGGAGAAATGTGTTCAAAAAAAAAAAAAAAAAAACCTTTTGTAAGTAATTTTTTTAGAAGTGAAATTTTCAAAAAAATATTTTGCGAAGAAAAAAAATATAGGAAAATAAACGTTTCACAAAGAAAAAATTTTTCAGGGAAAAGCATTTTCAAAAAAAAAAATCTTTTGTAAATATTTATTTTAGAGATTAATTTTCAAAAAAGAAGGAAAATTTTTCAAAAAATAAATAAAAAATAAAAAAATGAAAAAGTTTTTGAAAAGAAAAATTCAAGAAGAAGATGAAAGATGGTCCACAAAACCATGATGTATCCTATGTTTTGAGCCCATTCAAAAAACCATTTTCAAATCAAGAGAGCCCAAAATTATGAGTATACCATAGACCTTGGAGGAAGGAAGTGGGCCATAAAGTCATAACATACTCTAACTTTTGGGTCAAAATTCAAAAATCTATTTCAAAGGGAAAAGAGTCCAAGATCATGAGTATGTTATGGACTTTATTGAAAAGTTGTGAATCCATCCATGCTTTTGAAACTTTTGAAACCTAAATCCCATAGACATGGGTAGGCTCACCAAGAGCCCAATGAAGATTAAAACAGGAAATATTTTTGAACCAATTGACCAAACTCTTTGAGCTTGGGGCAAGCCCCATTTGAGAATGAAATATAAAAATGGTTTGAACTTTTGAAACCTCGGGCAAGGACCTCATATGGGAAGAGATTTAACATTCAAGATGGGTTTTGTTATGGGATAAATAAAAGACTTTGATGTGTTGAGATAAAACTTGGTTAACCTTTTTTCAAAAGAAAGAAAAAAAAAATCCAAAAAGAAAAGATGTGGATTTCTAATTGTCATGGCCCATTTTAAATGCAAGTGTTAGGTTCTAAGCCTTTAGGAACTAAATGTATTAGAACTTCAGTGTAATGTGTTGGCAAACCATGATCAAAACTTAGAGTCTAGATTTAGGTTGCTTAAAGTGTGTTTATTTGTAAAGTTGGAATTGAGTAATTGCAGGATTTATTTGTCTAAATCTGCAAGGCTCGATCAATCGAAAATTAGGCTCGATCAATTGAACCTTGTGCAGATTATTTTTTTTGCAGAATTTCCAACTAAGCCTAAGCCCGGTATGATGTGTAGGGTTTTATATTTTACTCCAAGTTTAAAAGGAAAAACCTAGCTATGTTTTAGTTGTTGTTGTTGATGTGCTGTGTGTTGAATCTCTTGTGAGATCTAAAGGTGTTTACCTTCATACACACTTAGGGTTATTAAGATTCATGTCAAGAACTTAGTGATCACTTCAGTTGCTACATAAAGAATTTAAAGGAGATCTGAAACCTTTGAGTGGAGTCTTAAAGTCACAACTGGGAGTAATTGTGGTTGTAGTGGATCAAGGAAAGAAGTAGTCCGTGGGCTCAGAGCTATAATTGGTCGTGATAGTAAGTTTTCCACTCGAAGTAAAAATAGGATGTTAATGGTCTAAATCTTATTGTACAAGCTTCGATTCTTTCATAGTGCATCTATCTTACCTTGAGTATAGTTAGGTTCAATCCTCCCTAGGTTTTTTATCGGTTTGATTTTCCTAGGTTATCATATCTTGTGTTCTTTATATTTCTGCATTATTTACATGATATGATTTGATTGTGTTAACCTAGATCTGAATAATTCATCAAAGTAATCACATGGCTAAATAACTAGGTTAAAGAACTTGTGTTGTAAGTGGTCTAAAAATGTACAAGTGGTATCAAAGTGGGTTAGCTCTTGTATTTAGATCCTTTGATCTAGGAGTTGATCCTTGACCTCTGTTAGAGTGGAACATAATCACTCTCTTGTGATCCCACCTCACTTTGATGGGAACAACTATGTCTACTGGAAAGTAAGGATGAAAGCATTCCGGAAATCTATCAATGAGAGAATTTGGAATTCTGTTAAATACGGATAGGAGAAACTGAGTACTTTAGTAAGCAAGTGGTCAACTTCTCAGAAAGAAGCAGCCGCTTTTAATAGCAAAGCCATGAATGCTATTTTTAATGTTGTTCCTATGGAGAAATTCAAGAGAATCTCTAATGTTGAGGTTGCTCATACTGCACGGAATATTCTCTAAACTATGCATAAAGGCATAAAGGTAGTTAAGATTAATAAACTACAGCAGTTAACTACTAGATTTGAAAGTATTAGAATATCTGATGATGAATGTTTTGACAAATTCTATCCTAACTGAATAATATTGTTAACTCTACTTATAATTTGGATGAAATTTATGATCAACCTAAAATTTTTAGGAAGATTCTTAGATCCTTGACTGAGGATTTTAGACCTAAAGTGACTGCCATTACTGAAAGTAAGGATGTGGACTCCATCCCTGTTGATGAGCTTGTAGGATCTCTTCAGTCCTATGAGCTAGACCTACCAAAGACAAACAAATCCAAATCAATGGCTCTTAAGTCAGTTGATGATGTTGATTGGAATGGATTTGATGATGAGCTCTCTTCTACAGATATTGCATATCTTGCCAAGAACTTTAGGAACTTTCTTAAGAACAACAACAGAAGGGCAAGAGGTAAAAACAATGCTAAACCTAGGAATTTTAAAAGGAATGAGCCCACTAAAGTGAACAATACTGATAAATCTAGAGAGAAATTATGTCAAACCTCTAATAATTCTATGGGTCAACAATGTTTTGGTTGTCAAGGATATGGTCATGTGAAATCAAAATGTCCTATATTCTTGAGATCAAAGGGTAAAACTATGGCTGTAACCCTTAGTGATGATGAAGTTTCTGATCATGAGTCTAGTAGTGATAAGGATGGAAACTTCATTACTTTCACAGCTACTGCTATAGTTGATGAAAGTTTTCTGGTTGATAAGAACCCTTCTGATGGGGAACTCTTCGAGAATGCTGATTTGCATGAAGCCTATAATAAGCTTTGCAAGGTTGCTGCAAAGGATGCTATGAATGTTGACTTAGATTTGAAGAAAATTTCTTCTCTTGAGCTTGATAAGAAAAATTTACTTTTGAAATTGTTTGATGCTAATGAATTGATTAATAAGGTGAAGACTGAAAACATGTTGTTGCTTGATAAAGTCAAGAACTTGGAACTTGAATTATCTGTTGTTAGAAAACAAACAAATAAGTCTGCTAGTTCTAAACTTGATCACATGTTGGGTGTTTAGAAGTCTCCCTTAGACAAAACTAGTCTAGGTTTTGTAGATACCATCTTTGTGTCCAAAACTCATTCCACAAACTTTTTTTCTTCTTTTGAGTCCCCCAAGAGTGCGATTGTCAAACCAGTAGAAGTTACACCCCCTCCTAGGAAAATTAGGGTTGATCTTAAAAAGTCTAAGTCTAAGAATCCTACTCTTCCTAAGGATAAGGTGCACGATAGACCTTTATGGGTGTGTCATTTTGGTGGAAAGATTGGGTATATTCGCCCAAACTGTTTCAAGTTGCAAGTTGCCAAGCGTATAAATAAGCCAAAAGTACCTGTGCCTCGAGCACAAGATCCTATGGTACTTATTGGTAAGTTGGTAAAGATGTTAAACCTTTATACCAATCCTAGAGTTGCTCACCATTCTAATATGAATAATAACTCCAATGCTAGAGTTGCATCTAAAAGGTTTTGGATGTAAAAGGCTCAATTTAATTGAGTCTTTCTGACATGGTCCTTGTGCTTTATCTCTATATTCCTGTCTCTTATACACA
>JAOXJQ010024286.1:0-23812 GCA_025762765.1 Quercus bicolor | reverse complement strand
GTTTCTAAGTGCTATATTACAAGCAAATTTGTCATGGAATAAAGCCAACACATGGTTGATTAAATTCAACCTTACACCATCCTCATATTATACAGTACCAACATCACATGTGATTGAACTTTTGTCACATTCAGTAATTTCCTTTTTTTTTTTCTCTCTCACATTTGATGGTGTCATTCTCACATTGTGCAGTACCAATATCACATGTAATTGAACTTTTTTCACATTCTGTGGTTCCCTTATTTTTTCTCACATTTGATAGTGTCATCCTCACATTGTGTAGTACCAACATCACATGCGACTGTACTTTTGTCACATTTGATGGTTCCCTTTTTTTTTTCCTCATATTTGATACATTGTGTAGTACAAACATCACATGTGACTGTACTTTTGTCACATTCAGCGATTCCCTTTTTTTTATTTTTTTACATTTGATTGTACCATCCTCACATTGTGCAGTACCGATATCATATGTGACTATACTTTTGTCACATTCGATGGTATCTTACATTTGATTGTACCATCCTCATATTGTGTAGTACCAATATCACATATGACTGAACTTTTGTCATATTTGGTAGTTCCCTTGTTTTTTCTCCCATTTGATTATATCATCCTTACATTGTGCAGTACCAATATTACATGTGACTGAACTTTTGTCCCATTCGATGGTTCCCTTTTTTTTTTTTCTCACATTTAATTGTACCGTCTTCACATTATGTAGTAGTAACATCACATGTAACTATATTTTTGTCACGTTCAGTGGTTCCCTTATTTTTTCTCACATTTGATGGTTTCCTTATTTGATTAAACCCTTGAAACCTAAAAAATGATCGAAATACCCTTAGAACCTAAAAAGGACTAGAATAGCCCTAAAACTTAAAAAAAAAAAAAACCAAAAATACCAAAAAATGACCGAAATAAGCACAAAGCCTAAAAAATAACCAAAGTACAAAAATTGACCAAATGGCCCTGAAACTAAAAAAAGAAGCCCTAAATTACCATAAAACCTAAAAAATGACCAAACTAATAATGAAACCTTAAAAATGACCAAAATACCCCATAGGACAAAAAAATGACCACATGACCTTGAAACTTAAAAAATGACCGGAATTACCATAAAACCTAAAATTGACCAAAATACCCCTTGAAACCTCTATTTGCAAGACCAAAATGACAATAAAAATGTTATACAACCACTCTATTTGCTTGATTTGAAACCTATTAATTTTAAAATTAATAGATTTAAAAAGCCTTGATTTGAAATTTGTAGGGAGGTAGTTTCCGAAGAGAATGAATAGAGGAAAAGGATCGCTGAAGTGTGTAAAGGGAGCACTGAAAGGACAACATCTGACCTTGAGACCTGAGAAGAGGAAAAATTCATGGGGTTGGACAGTATCTACTTCGGAAATTTAAAGAGAAAGCAGGACATCGGGATAGGAGGAGAAAAAGTTGACACAAGGGGGAGCTCCCTACTCCAGAACACCTCATCATCACATTAAATGCCTTTTACCTATTGCTCTGGCCACATTAATGAGGATAAGATCATTGAACAGTGCTTTTCCAGCTAGCAAGATCACTGTTACCTTTCGGAAAGCCAGATGTATAGAAATATCTAATTAGTCTACCTAACCACCCTACACTTGGAAGATTAGGATGTATTAAGAAACCTTATTTAAGCTGTAACCTCCCTCATTAATGTGGATGAAAAAAATTTGGTAGAAACAAGCCTGTCTTTAATGCCCGAAGTGTACACAGATAAGAGACATGAACTTTGTCCTCCGAAGCTTACTTGAGGATCAAACTTGTTAAAATTACCAACGTTGTATAATTTATCTCACTAATTAAAATTCCCATCTATGCTTGGTTATTTGGATTAAAGTTCCCACCTCTACAAATTCATTGTAAAATTCAATACAAAAGGACTACAGAATTTACAAAATTCATTAATTTTTAAATTCCTTGTTTGGGCCTTTTTGTACAATGAAGGATTTGAAATTCCGTTATTTGGATACCTAAATTTGGATATGGATTTAAGATCAATAAAATAATTTTCCCAGTTATTATTTTTCTTAAACTTTCTACGTTTTAATTTTAGTAACATTTTGAACTAAATATTGAATTTCATTCATTTTTAACTAACTATAACATTGAAAATATTTAATCACTAACTATTGAATGCATCACATTCAGTGCATCACACAAGTTAGTGATTAGTAATCTAAAAAAACTAAAGACGTTTGATTATTAGATGACCTTATAATACTTTGTCACGTCACTTTTGAGGTCTAACAATTTTCCACATTATAATGATTTTATTTATTTATTAAATCACGAAATACCCTTAAACCCTACCAATCCCTCTAAAAGATGCAAATGATGCAAATTAACATGTCGTCACTCACACACCTGATCAGAACTTGCATATCATCATAGCATACATGAGATTAGTCTAGCTATATCAATTAACATTTATCTGCAAACTGCATCCATTGTAATTACTATCAATAGAGAGGACAAATTATATATGTATTACATTGAATATTAACTTTATTTGTATTATATTGACCAATGTAATCATGTGTTAGAAATTAATTAAAGAACCAAAGGTACAACATGTTTTGCTACATATACATATTTACACATCAATCTAACAAAATCAAAACATACAAAGTAAGGTATTCAATCCTGGAAAAAGAGTTACAATTCTCAAATCTCCAAGTACAACACACTTCTGATGGTTGATGCTAAGATATTCATGGCACTCTAATAACCCGAAGCCTTGATAATTCCAATGCTTGTCATTGCCAGCACCCATGGCATAGTAGAGGTGTATGTGTATCTGATAAACATGACAATAGGAATAAGGGCACAAATTCAAAATAAAAACACAAACTTAAGCAAGTAAATTAATTTTAGCCACACCTAGTTCCTCTTATTAGACTTAAGAAAGAACCTAGAGTATAATAATTCTTGCACTATTGTTTATTTATATATGTATATGAGTATGATTTGTACTGTTATATAATTAAATCGGCTCAATAAAATATATATTTCAAAAGTATAGTTAACAAGACTCAAATTGTTGAAGGCATAGATTATATCATACGAATGTGATATTTCTTCAAATTGATACATCCAAAAATTAATAAGATAGGCTCACAATGGACCCTTGCATCATGACTATGAACTAAATGCATATGCAGAAATGAAAAACAACTAATTCAATTTTTTTTTTCCCCTGAGAAATGATTGGATTTTATGGAAATAAAATGATGCCCAATTACAAAGCCAATTACATCAAAGCAGAAGCTACTAGCAATATTCAACTACAAGAAAATTGACAGGAAGCTGCAAGATGTGAATATATTAAAATACAACATTTAGAATTTAATCCTTAACACAAAACAATAGTACTGTGCAAGTTAAGGCCAAAACAACAGGTAAAAGGAACAATAGGTCCAAACAAGATCTTAATGACCTCCCAATTGTCAGTAACTTTGTTTTTAAAAGTACAAGCTTTTGAAATTTTCTATTAAAAAAAAAAAAAAAGACAAGCAGTGAGTTAGCACAATTGAAACAAAACTATTGAAATCTATTAATTTATAATAGCAAGTCTCAATAAATATTGTTCTCACAAAAGACCATAGTTTAACATAAAATTCTAACAATTTCAGAACTTGTTTGCACTTTGCAAATAGTTGTTAGGCCTTTCAAATGTACCCTATAATTTTCAAACTGAAAGGCCATCACATTGTAACTACTTAAATTATTAACATTTGAAATCTACTTTTTGCAGAACTTGCATTTTCAACATTGTTAATTAGGCAAGGAATCCACAAAAATTCAGTTTCATAAAAACTTAGACTAACACATCAGTAACAAAATTTTGTATTTTAAATTTTACAACTACAATGTTTTTGATTGCCTTTATGACCCCTAAAATTAGAATTTTTTGATTGCCTTTACAACCCCTAAAATTAGAATAGTACACATCAAAGCAAATAAACAAATTGAGAAACCCAACAAACAAAGCAACTGAATCTTAAATTCACGGATATTACCACAGTATGTAAAAATATAATTAGAAAAATTTAATGCCCCAGTGCAATGGCACTCCCTTAACAGTATAACAAGAGGAAAATAAAACCAACCTAGGTGGTATAACATAACCCAAAAAACAGACCAACCAGTTGCAAAATTGCAAATACAAAGAATACCCCATCATAATTTATGCGAAAAAAAAGTCAAAATTTGGGACCATACCTTGGCATAAGCATCCCACACATTGCAATTAATATAAGGGAGAAAAATTATGAAAGAACTACTAAGAAGAGAAAAAGAGGATGTTGGATTGAGATGAATTGATATTATTTACACATTGCAATCGACACAAGCTATTCCTTAATGTTGGATTGAGATGAATTGATGTTATCTACTCAACATTACCAATATATTTCAAAGCTATTCCAAGGTTAAGCAAAGCCATCAAAATGCTTATTAGACATGAAAAAAAAAAGGTTCTGCTTGTTCTATGGAAACAAAAGGAATCAATTACATAATTAGCACTAGGCAATCTTCTTTCATCACAAACTAGGCGTTGATACAAATCTACCAACAGGACAAACTTTGAAATCAATGTAGCTATACACAAAACAAACATCTTATGTTAAACTAGTTAAAAATTTATCACCATTGTCAACCAAAAAGTTGTCATGCGTTAAAATACATAGCTCATCAAACAATTCATTACATTTCAATTAGACGAACTCAGAACTCTAAAAAAATATCTACAACAATTTCTTAACAAAACTAAACCAACCCATGCTTACCGGTACATACATACCCACATAGAAAAATCCAAACGAAACCCACACAACTCAAATAAAAACAAAAACAGAAATACAAACAAACCCAGAACGAACTTAGATTGGCTAAGAGAGACAAACCTGAACACCATGGTGGTTGTGGCTTTAACATTGTTGTCACAGCTTGAGGCAGTGAAGATGCAAGCACTGTGGGAGGATTTCCCAAATTCCACGGTTAGTGAGGGATTTGAAAGCAATAGATTTGGAACTTGAATTCCACGATGGATTTGGGTCAAATACAAATTCTTCTCTTTTTAAGTTACCCACTCAAATCCAAATCCTAAACAAAATCTCATGCCATCCAAACAGACCAGAAGAAGATTGAGGACTCTTCCCCACCCACCTACCCACCCACCCCATACACAATACCCACAAGAAACTAATAAAGAAAAAAGGGAAACAAAACAATAGTAGTGAAAATAGAGTTTTATCGTTTTGATACTTACCTTTAACAATATCAAAATGATTATGATCCTTTAAAGAAACCTTCAATTTTTTTTTTTAGAAAGAAAGAAACCTTTACTAGAGAACACAAGAGGAAGTGAAGAACGCGAGATAGGAAGAAAAATCGGAGAACGCGTGAGAAAAAAAACTGAGAGAGACCATCATAATTTTTTTTTTTTTATGTTTATATACACTGACTTGCTTTGCCAGTAACCGGTTTCTACTAAAATTAAATTAACGGCTAAGATGATAACAACACCAAGTTAATTGTTCAGATATAAAGGGGTATTGTACCCTAAAAAAATAAGGGGTATGGTAGAATGACCCTTAGTATCCATAGTCTATATAAAATCAAAGAGGTTTGACTTTTAGTTGACATTTTTACATCATGCCAAATAAGATTTGGATACTTCACAATTTTACATATCGACACTATTTTTTTTATAATTAACTAACTCTCTATTTATTTTAATGAAAAACTTTATGTGAAGATAATTTTTCATGCTTTCTTATGTTCAGTAATGATGCTGCACATAATCAGTAGGCCGAGCGTTCCGGGCTTCAATGAAACAATGAGTCGCTTGGAAGACCTGAGAAGGAGAACACACAATCAAAAGGCGACCAGGGTGGATTGGCCAAGTATCCTCCGATGATTAAATTAGTTTTCTCCTGAAAATAAGGTTCCAACTTTTGAGAAATTCTCTTAGAAAAAACTTAACTTGATTTGATGTAGGCGAGTCCTTGTATAGAGGGTCTCGGAACGGTTACTTGCTTAATAACTTTCCCAAGATTTGTGGGAATTAGTAAGTTTAGACATAACTTCCACAACAGCTATGGAAGTTATAGCCTCCAATCTTTCCACTATAATCGCTACTGGAAGTTAAGCATCTATGAGGAAGTCATGGCGACAAATAAGGGTTTTGTTCTCACTGTGGTCCTGATCTTCAACATATGTCGGTAAATTCCATCATTGAGAATTTCCTAAGTGTCACGTGATCGTCCAGGCATTTTTCCATGGACGATCTCTTTAAACACCCGGCCCTTGGCTCCTGGACGACCTCTATGGACGAGACAGAGATCGTAATTCTTTTGCTTCCCCATCAGTTGCCCTCATCCAAGGGTCGTCCAAAATGTTGTGGGAATCTAATGCGTGTCTTTATGACTTTGATAGAACTTAAATTGTGCCACGTGTCATGATTTTGTTGGTTGGCTTGCTGCGTCGATTCCATTTTTTAAGAGATTGCCACTTGTCACTTCCCGGATGGTTCGCGTCGCTTCACTAACCCTGTCTCTAGACCCTATAAATAGGTACATTCTCTCTCTTGCCCTTTACCCTTCTCATAATTTCTCTTTAGCCATCTCGTCCAAGAGCTTCATCTAGTCCTCGTCCTAGTTTCGTCAGGTATTTCTTCTCATCCTTAAGCTTTCGTCTTAATCTTTCTTCCAATTAGTTATGTCTTCGTCTAGTAGTAGCCTAGAGAGAGCGATAAACGAGTACCTGGACGCTTCTTCTAGGAGTGGGGGTAGTTATGAGAATGGTGAGGGTAGCACAAGCAGTAGTAGCAATAGCTCCTTGGATGAGCAATATTCGTCTGGGGTTCCTGGTATTCCCTTAGAGGAATTCCAAGAAATGCAGCGTAGGACGGCTTCTGGAGCTGAGACTAGCTCTTCCAGAGAGCCACCTAGCTCCTCCCAAGACGTTGCTAAGCAAGTGCTATGGCGTGAGGCATTAGAAGGGAACCATCCAATCATAGTGGATGAGTTCCTCTACTGTTATAAGCCCTCAGAGATTAAAAAAAAAAAAAAAAAAAAAAAAAAAAAGGTCTGCTAGTTTTTACCAGTTCTTATCTAAAGGCCCTCACTTTAATTTGATAAAGGGCCGTAGCTTGTCTAACAGACTTTGGAAAACCGAATTTTTTATTATTTCTGGAAATTGGGCTAGGGACCCAGTTGATGTGAGTAATGCCCCCTTCCCTCCTTTCACCAACCCTCTAGGTCGCCCTTGTCTTGAGGGTATGTATTCTTCCCATTCCATTTCCTTTTTTCTTTTATTATTTTATTAACTTTCAGTCGTCTAACCTTTTTTATTTATTGATGCAGCTGTTGTTTGTCCACATTTGGAAAAGTTTTACTTGGATCTCATTGACCCGGTTTGTGCCTTCCGTGGGAGATCCTTCCATAGTCAAGGGAATAATTACTGATAATGAAGTAAATTCATGCTATAATATGTCAGTGAAAGACTTTGAACATTCTGCCATCTATGACCTCTTTAAGGTATATAAATTTCATTCGTCTTTGTTTTGTTTTCTTCAAGTTTTAAACAAAATTTCTAACTTTTCTTCGTCCATTCATAGGCTATGTCAAAATTTTACATAGCATCTTGCTAGGCCAAGGAGCTTTATGAGGAAGCCAAGACATCTAAGGAGAAGGCCAAAGAGCTGAACAATGAAATTTTATTGAAAAAGGGGGAGGTAATCAGATTGACTGAAGATCTCAATTGTTTGCAAGGAATAGAGATGAAGCTGAAAAACAAGGTTGAGGAACTTAAAGCAGATGCTATTGAGAAAGAAACTCGCATTGCCCATTTGGAGGGACAAGTTTCAAAGTTCACTTCGTCCTTGGAGAAGGCCTGTGGAGAAGCTGTTGCAGCTTTTAAGAAGTCTGACGAGTACAAGAATCATTTAGACAGTCATTACACAGTTGGCTATGAGGATTTCTGTGCTGATGCCAAGAAGGCTTTCCATGAGCTGAACTTTGATACCTTTAAGATTCCCCTCGCCACAGAGAGTTCCTTACTTGCTACGAGTTCTGAGGACGTCAATGTGGTGGACGATGCCAACAACAAAGTAACTCAAGACGATCCAAAGTCTGGGGGCAATGCCCCAGTGGTTTATCCAAGTGAATTTACTTTCTCCTTAGAAAATTCATTATTTAATCTTGTTAAGGACACTCGTTGTTTTGGGCTTTGCTTGTTGTTGTTGTTGTTTTTTTATTTTTTATTATTATTTAGAAAAGTACAATTCTCTTGTCCAAATTTATGGACGAGTTTTATACACAATCACTCTTGACATTACTTCTAAGGGTTTTTGGACGGTGGTCGTCTACCCTTCTTGAATTTTATGAATGAATGAATGCTTTTCATTTCCATCGTTTCAAGTGTTTGAATATGTTATAAGCTTTATGAATGAATTTTATTTACATCGTCCATGCTATTTTTGTGGTCGTGGGGTTCATCCACTTATGGAGACATTTTATCTCGTCTTGAGTATGTGGATGAGTTTTTACTTATATCGTCCTAGAACAAAATAAACCCTTCATGCTTAGCCTTTGCTATTTATAAGCATGGCCTATCCATGAATGGCATTTCTTTTTTATCAGCTTCATTCATCCAAACCTAGGACGATCATTTATTCGTCTTTAGTAAAAGATGTTCCTAGCCATTGCTTGTCCGTGAATTGGATTGTTTGGTTGGCTAGATTCATCCATGGTTTCGAGATATTTTGCATGCACATCTTCCCTGTCCATTAGTTAGACAAATTTACCTTGGGTTTTACCTCATCTTGTGCTTAGACGGATATACTTTAGGTTTATTTTCCGTCACTTTTATCCTTTTTCAAGGAAAGCTTATAGACGATATATCCCTGTGTCTAGGGATTTTGTTCGTCCTTAACTCCTTACATTTTGGTGGATTATTTTGAATGAAATCACAAAAAAAAAAAAAAAAAAGAATGATTCCCATATCATCATATGTATTTGAAAACACATCATTATATATATTTGGAAATCCACATTGTTCATAAACATTCGTCCACAGTCTTGGCACATGCTTAAAAGCTAGTGCCTTAGGGAATTAAAAATATTTATACAACACAACTTCGTCCATGAATAGCACAAAAGTTAACAACTAGTGCACTATTTAGGGGATTATTAAAACACTTAAGACACACAGTAGTAGTAATAGTAAACATAAACAAACACGAGAAAACAGCACATTACTTTCACCCGTCCATAGTGTTCCTCTGTGGCCAAGTTCGTCCATGGTCACCCTTTATTGATAGTACTTCCTTAGTTGCTCAACATTCTAAGGGTGCTCTAGCCTTCGTCCATCCAGAGCTTCTAAGTAGGAGAATCCTTGCCTTTCGCAGTTGATAACCCTATAAGGTCTTTCCTAATTTGGCTCTAACTTCCCATGGGCCGGGTTCTTGTTACCAAGGAAACTCTTTTTAGGATAAGATTCTCAATATTGAAGCGTCTGGGTTTCACCATGGCATCATAGTGCTTTGCCATCAGATTTTTTACCTTGCTGTTTTTTGCTCTACGTCCATCCTCACCTCGTCTATAAGATCAAGGTTTAGACGAAGCTGTTCTTTGTTTTTTTCATCTTGATACTTCATCACCCTGTGGTTGGTCATGTGCATTTCTGTAGGTATGATTGTTTCACTTCCATAGGCTAGTTTAAAAAGAGTTTTCCCTGTGGGGGTTCTCACTGTTGTTCTGTATGCCAACAAAACACCTAGTAATTCATCTGACCATACTCCCTTTGCCTTTTCAAGCCCCCTTCAAGCCGAGTCTTAATGATTTTCAATAAGGATCGATTTACTACTTCTGCCTGTCTGTTGGCCTGTGGGTGGGAGGGTGAGGAGTAGTGATTCTTGATTCCCAGTTGCTCACAAAAATCTCTAAAAGGTATGTTGTCGAACTGTCGTCCATTGTTAGACGCCAGTACCCTAGGTACCCTAAACCTGCATACAATGCTCTTTCAGACGAAATTCTTGAAATTTTGTTGTGTAATTTTTGCTAAAGGTTCAGCTTCCACCCACTTAGTGAAATAATCTATTCCTACCACCAAAAACTTCATTTGTCTAGTTTTGGTTGGAAAGGGGTCTAAAATATCCAAACCCCATTGTGCAAAAGGCTATGGGGCCATTACTGGGGCAAGGTATTCTAACGGCTGTCTAGGGATGTTACTGAATTGTTGTCATTGACTACAGATCTTAACATATACTTTAGCATCAACTTGGATGGTTGGCCAGTAATATCCTACACGGACGACCCTGTGGACGAGTGATCTGGCTCCTGGATGGTTACCACATGCTCCTTCATGAACTTCCCTTAACACATAATTCGCCTCGTCTGGAGCTAAATATCTTAGATAGGGCTAAGAAAAACCTCTTTTGTATAGCATCTCGTCCATGAGGACGTATCTAGCTAACTTGACCCTAAGCTTTTTGGCCTTGTCTTTCCCTTCTGTAAGCGTTCCATCCTTCAGGTATGATACTATTGGGATTATCCAATTTTCTTCATTTCCTACCTGCAGTACCTTCGGAAGATCAATGTTGGGCATATACTGAATTTCGTCAAACTCGTCCATTACTTCATTTGCTGAGGCTTCCTTCGCCAAGGCGTCTGCTTTCATGTTCTCTTCCCTTGGGATTTGAACGAAACTAGCTTCCTTAAACTTTTTCACAAGGAGTACCAACTTATTCAGATATTTCCTCATTTGTTCTTCCTTGGTTTCATATGTTCCATTCACTTGGCCTATGATCAACTGAGAGTTTCCTAGGATAAGTATTGACTCGGCCTGTACAAACCTTGTCAATTCTAGCTCTTTAAGAAGGCTTCATACTTAACTTCATTGTTAGTTGTTTAATATTGCAAACAAATCTTGTGCTTTATTTTATCTCCTTCTGGGGATTGTAAAACAACTCCTATTCCTCCTGCTTGTTGTGTAGACGATCCGTCAAGATGGATGACCCATTTTTTACTGCCTTCCATTTCATCTAAGTTATCATGACTTGGAGTAAATTTTGCAATGAAATCTGCTAGAGCTTGGGCCTTTATTGCATTTCTTGGCTAGTACTTGACGTCAAACTCATTGAACTCGACAGCCTGTTGGATCAGTTGTCCTACGGCTTCTAACTTGTTCATTGCTTTCTTTAGTGGATGGTTCGTCATGACATTGATGACATGAGCTTGGAAATAATTCCTTAACTTCCTGGAAGCTATTACTAACGCAAAAGCCAACTTTTCCATTAGCGGATATTGTCCTTCCGCTCCTCTAAGTGCTTGACTGGTATAATACACGGGCTTCTGCACCTTCCCTTCTTCCCTTATCAGTGTTAAACTTACAGCGTGTGAGGATACTACCAAGTATAAATACAACTCTTCTCCAAGCACGAACGGACTTAGTAATGGAGTCGTGGTGAGATAGTTTTTAAGATCTTGGAAGGCCTTTTGACATTTATCTGTCCACTCGAACACCTTCCCGAGAACTTTGAAGAAGGGTAAACACTTATCGGTGACTTTTGAGACAAACCTGTTCAGAGCTGCAACTCGTCCAGTAAGGGACTGGACTTCCTTGATGTTCTTGGATCTTATCTGGATTTGCTTCAATCCCACTTTGTGAAACCATAAATCCTAGAAACTTTCCCGATGACACCCTGAATGCACATTTACTTGGATTCAGCTTCATTCTGTATCGTCTAAACGTCTCAAAGGTCTCTTAGAGATCTTCCAAATGCTTTTCTTCATCCACACTATTTACAAGCATGTCATCCACATACACCTCTACATTCCATCCTATCTATGAACGAAACATGTGATTTACCAACATGTGATTTACCAACCTTTGATAAGTTGTCCTCGCGTTCTTCAGGCCAAAATGCATCATTTTATAGCAAAATAAACCTTGACTGGTAATGAAGGATATTTTTTCTTGGTCTACCTTGTTTATCTTTATTTGATTATATCCCAAGAAAGCATCAATGAAGCTTAGCAACTGATGATCGGCTGTGGAATCCACCAACTAATCAATGCGGGGTAAAGGATAACTATACTTAGGGCAAGCATTGTTCAAGTCAGTGAAATCCACGCATATTCTTCACTTGCCATTCGCCTTCTTGACCATCACCACATTGGCTAACCAGTCAGGGTAATAGATTTCCCGAATAAATTGCGCTGTGGTCAACTTTTGGACCTCTTCCTTGAAAGCATTGTCTCGCTCAGGAGCAAACACCTTCTTCTTCTGACTAACAGGTTTGGAAGAAGGATATACATTCAATCGATGAGCAATTACACTTGGGTCAATTCCTGGCATGTCTTCATGATTCCATGCAAAAATATCGATACTCTTCTTCAGAAACTAGACGAGGTCTTGCTTTGTTTTCTCCTTCATGCCTGTCCCAATTCTAGTGAATTTTTCAAGATCATCTTCTTGCAAAAGAACATCTTCCAGTACATCCGTGGGCTCTGTAACAATCCTTCTCTCTTCAATACTCATTGTCTGCACGTGCTCATCCAAAGTCAACATGGCTAAGTAACATTCTCTAGTTGTCAACTGATCTCCTTGTGCTTATCCTATCTCGTACTTCATAGGAAATTTGACTGAGAGATGGTAGGTAGATATTATTGCCTTCCAACTGTTTAAGGTTGGCTTTCTAATGATGGCATTGTATGAGGATGAACAATTTACCACAAGGAAATTCACTTCCTTGGTTATCTGCTGTGGGTATGATCCTACCACTATAGGTAATGTAATGGTGCCTACATGCTGCACCTTCATTCCTCCAAATCCTATCAATGGCGAACATATTGGATGAAGCTAATCTCGTCTCAGCCTCATTTGCTGAAAGGCGATGTAATACAATATATCTGTTGAACTTCCATTATCCACCAACACTTTTCTAGTTGTGTAATCCGTGATGAGTAAGGTAATGACAATTGCATCGTCATGTGGGTGGTGAATTCTTTCAACTTCCTCGTCCGTGAATGAAATAGCTGGCTTGTCTGTCCCCTTCGTCCTTGACGACCGTCCAGAGAGTTGGACGCTTTGTACCACTTTGAGATACGTCTTCTTTGACTTGAAAGACTGCCCCGTTGAAGTTCCTCCAATGATAACCCTTATTTCTCCAAGTGGGGGCCGTGATGATTCTTTCACCTTTCCTTTCAATTTCTCATCTTTATGATCTCTTCCTACGAAATGCCTTAACATTCCTTGTCTAATAAGATTCTCTATCTACTACTTCAAGTCATAACACTCATCCATGTCGTGTCCATAATCTCTATGGAAGCGACAATATTTGTTCTTATTGTGCTTGTTAGGGTCTCCCTTCATTTTCTCCGGCTACTTTAAGGAGGGGTCATCTTTGATTTGTATGAGTACTTAATCAAGTGGAGCGTTTAAGGGCGTGTAGTTTTGACTTCTTCTTAAGGACGAGACCATCGTCCTATTATCTCGGTCATTCTTATCTTCTATTTATCCTTTCTTTGGACGGGGACCTTGCTCGGAGTGGCGTGTGGGGTTTGCTTCCATTCTCTCAGCTTTCTTCCTCTTCTTAACTATGATTACGTCATCTACATTCATAAAGTTTTGGGCCGAATAGACGAATTCAGCCATGGATTAAGGTCCTTTCTCATAAAGCTTGTGGATGAATAAATCAGAATTAACCCCATTATGAAAGGCCGCCAAGAGTAGCTTGTCATCCACCTTGTCCACGGTCAGGGCTTCCCTGTTGAAATGAGTGATGAAGAATTGCAAGCTTTCATTATCTCCTTGTTCTATAGTTAACAGGCTGGACAAAGAACGTTTGTGTCTTTGCCCTTTGATGAAATTATTAACAAATAACTTACTTAATTCTTGAAAAGAACTTACTGTATTCGGGGATATTTTGCTGAACCACACTCGTGCCAGTCCTTTGAGAGTGGTAGGGAAGGCTCTACATATAATCTCATTTAGGACCCTTTGAAGGTGTACGATAGTTTTGAAAGTAGCAATATGATCAAATGAGTCATGTGTTCCATCATATGAATCCAATAAAGGCACCTTGAACTTCGGAGGCAAGGGGTGACCGTTGATAGAAGCCGTAAAAAAGAGAATCTGTTTGGTGGACTAAATCCTCTACTGGATTTGCCCTACTCATGTTCTCCCTCATCTGGTCCATTTCCTTCTCCAAATGTGGCACCCTTCTTGACGTGGTACCCCTTGATTGGCTTTCAGGTTCAGTATTTCCTCTATCTTCCTGATTTTGGGCTTGACCCTCATATACCCCTCGTATTGTTGCCTTCTCAAATTAATCTCCCTAGTCAGTTCCTGATTTTGACGGGTTAACTCCGCCATGGTGGCTACCATGGACTACATGTGTTGAACAGAGGATTGTTGCATGACTGGGGCTAATTGACGATCGTGATGGGGATTGCTTGAAGCATCCTTACTCTCCTGATGGCCTGGGCTGGTAGCCCTCGATCTGGTCCGAACCATTCAGCCTTTTGTCATAGACAGACAAATTGTATGACAATTGGACTTTCCCATAGACAGCGCCAACTGATGCTGCACAGAATCAGTAGGCTGAACATTCCGGGCTTCAACGAAACAATGACTTGCTTGGAAGACCTGAGAGGAAGAACACATAATCAAAAGGCAACTAGGGTGGACCGGCCAAGTACCCTCCGATGATTAAATTAGTTTTGTCCTGGAAAATAAGGTTCCAACTTTTGAGGAATTCTCTTAGGAAAAAACTTAACTTGATTTGATGTGGGTGAGTCCTTATATAAAGGGTCTTGGAATGGTTACTTGCTTAATAACTTCCCCAAAATTTGTGGGAATTAGTAAGTTCAGACATAACTTCCACAACGGCTATGGAAGTTATAGCCTCCAATCTTTCCGCTACAACTGCTACTGGAAGTTAAGCATCTATGAGGAAGTTACGGCGACAAATAAGGTTTTTGTTCTCATTGTGGTCCGGATCTTTAATATATGTGGGTAAATTCCATCATTGAGAATTTCCTAAGTGTCACGTGATCGTCCAGGCATTTTTCCATGGATGAACTCTTTAAACACCTGGCCCTTAGCTCTTAGACGACCCCTGTGGACGAGATAGAGATAGTAATTCTTTTGCTTCCCCATCAAGTAGTATAAAAAAAAATTGGAAAAGAAAATATATCTTTGGTCAATCTTTATAACAATATAATTTATTTTGTAGAGATTGTTTTTTGCTAAGATTTTCCAAAGAACAACTTTATCACAGAGGAAGTCGAGGTAATATGTGAAATTATTGAAATGAAGGTAAGACATGTGTGTGTGTGTAAAGTTTAAAAATTGTAAAAAAGAAAAAAAAAGTGTATGGACAGAGAGATATAATTTTAAAAATTTCAAATGAAAAAACAAAAATGGCTGGATTCATAGACTCATGGTGTTCATAATACCTACTTTTAAGTAAAACCAAAAACAGGTTAAAATAAAATAAATAAAAAAGCCCAAAGAGAGATTACCACAATTAACTCATTTCATAGACAATAGCCGTGTGGGTATAGGACTAAATTTGTACATCAAATGCAAATCGGAAATGGATTGTTTTGAATTGTTTTCCTATCATGTCCGTAACAGGCTTGCTAGGAAAAATTAACATCAACTTGAAAGTTGTAAGTTTACAATCCATTTGGCATGTTAGTATTTCTATATATGAATCAAAAAAATAGAGGGCTAGTGCCTAACCCGAATTTCTGTGAACTCTAAGGCCCAACAACTTTCTCATAAGCTCATTTCTTATTTGTTCAACCTTGGGCTTAAGAGGAAAACTGGGAATCGTCAACATGTATCCCTTGGGGTTGGCCTCAGATATTCCTTGGGCCAATTCGATCTATAAAGGATCATGTTCTTCATTGAATCATAGCCACATATAGGCCATGTAAGGTAGTGCATACATAGGGTATAGAGAAATAAGTACTGTTGTTGTAGGAAGCTTCCAATCTACTTACATTTCATACGCATTTCAAAAGAATTTGGTAAGGACAGATTACCATGGAGTTAAGAGTTTGTTCGGGGGCCTTTTTTGGGTGCCCAGCCATGTGTGGTCCGTTGGAGGGATAATCTTATTAGGCCTGGGTTCTTTTTGGGGAGTTGCATCCGGAACTCAACATTGGGCCACGTGGTCCAATGGCTACCGGTGTATTTTTTAAGCCTATAAAATTATTAAAGTCAAAGTTTAAGAATCGCGATAATGGTTGAGTAAATATGTAATATGTGTTTGATATGATAGCTTTTATTAGTAGTTGTAATAATAGTTGAAATAAAGTAGTATTTATTTAGAGGTAAAATAATCATGTATTCAATGATATAAATTTAAAGATATGGAAGCCAAGTCACTTATCTTTGTATGGTTTATAGCCCAATTGTGTAGCATCAGTGAGCTGATAGGATTCCAGCAGAATGCTAGCGGTAAAGGCTAGTTTATCATGCATTTAAATGAATTTAAGTCTTGGTTAATAGTTGTAATAGCAGTTGGAATAAAGTAATATGTATTTAAATGTGAAGTAATCATATACTCAATAATGCAAATTTAAAGATAAGGAAGCAAGGTCACTTATCTCTGATGGTTTGCAGCCCAGCTGTACAGCTTTTGTGAGCTGATGGGATTCCGGCAGGATGACCCCAGCGGAAGAGAGTAGTTTGCCATGATAACTTCGAGATTGAGGGGAAAAAATGGGTGCAACTGGAGGGAGAGAGAGTATGTCCAGCTGTATGTCCAGTGGAAGAGAGAGTTTCTCCTTTGACAATGCTCTTTTAATTGTTGTGACGTTATGAATAGAGTTGCCTTCCATGAGAAGGGCTTTTGTATGGAGTATATGTGCTTTCTAAGAGAAGGGTTTTATGTAAGAAGTAGTTGTGCCTTCTAAGAGAAGGGCTTTTGTAAGAAATAGTTATGCCTTCTAAGAGAAATAATTTGATATAAGATCTTGGTGCCTTCTAGGAGAAGGGTTTTAGTAATAGAAGTTCATGCCTTCCATGAGAAGGGCTTTTAGTATGAGTGTTTGGCTTCTCTTAAGAAGTGTGGAGATGGTAAAGACATAGATATTTTGTGGGATGCAATATTTGTAATATGTGTGATATATGGAAGTATGAGAGATATAGTGGTTAAAGATAGTAAAAATATGAGATTATAACTGCTGGAGAAGTTATAGAGATTACTTTCCAAGAGGAAAGATTTTATGAGAGAAGAGTATGGAGATATGTTTAGGCATTTGGAGATAGGAGTAGTGAGATAGGTGTAGAAGAGTATTGAGATATGTTTATGAACAGCAAAACAGTAGAATTTCAGAGTGAGATAGTTTGAGAGTGGAGCTTAGAAGAATTGTGGTGTGTTATATGTAATGATGTAGTAAGTGTGTATGATATCGTGTAAGAGAAGTGAAGAAAGAGATGTTTAAAGATACGGGCAGCAAGATATATGTATTTTCAGAATATGGAGAGTGAGATAATGAGTATATGAGAATAATAGTATTGTAGTGTGTTTAGCAAAGTGTTGAGATTTTTTTGCTGGGATTGTATGAGACCTTATAAAGGCATTTATGAGCTAAGGGCTGAAGAGTTTAGTTCCTAATCTGGAAACTAAAAAACTCAGAAGCTTAGAACTTCATTAAGAGCTTCAGAAAATTATTAGAGGGAGAAAGAATAGGGAAGTGTATGAGAGAGTTCTTCCATTGGTGTCCTCCCTTGAGGTGTTGATGAAGGGTTCTATTTAGCTGAGTTTAAAGGGGGATTTTAGCAAAGAATATCAGCCAAAATCTGTCCCAAACAGCAATGAATTTTTAGAGAATCTATCTTAAGATTTGGCCAAAAATGGTATATTTAGCTTTAAGGTATTCTTGCTATTTCGGGTAAGAGTTGCTGGGGAAAAAATAACAGAAAAGGAAAGTATTTTAGCAAGGGAAATGTAGTTTCAATAGTTGGTTTTGGTTTTAGCCAAATGTAGAAAAATCAGTGATGTTCATGTTGCTGGGTTAGCTGTCATAGTTGTTCTGAAAAGGCTATTCTAGCTGTCAAGAAAAGCTGTGACAGCTATCATGAAAAAGTTGTCCCAATTGTCAAGATCAGCTGTGACAGCTATCATGAAAAAGCTGTTTGCTTTGGGCAGAAGCCAATGAAGTTAGATGGGTGCTTTCAGACTGCTAGAGAGGACATTTAGTATTTATTGTTGGATTTGGCTGAAAAATGGTCAGATCTCTTTGAAAGGTATCTTGCTATTTTGGGTATAACGGCTGGTTGCTGGGATTTCAGTATTAAATGGCTGATGATATCACTTCTAGCCAGGTATCAAATGTTGAATACATTGCTGGGGTTCAGTTGGAATGTTTCCTTTTCGGGTGTTTGTGTTTTTGGTACAAGGTTCCATTACAACACATTTCTAGCAAGTAATAGAAGGATTGGTTGAAGGCTAAGGAAGCTTTAGAGATTTGGTCAAGGTCTCATTGGATTGTGACATAATTTTGGTGAGCAAGAAGAGTATTTAATGCTTTGCTTTGGCAGTTGGCAGAGACATATATGGTTTGATTGTGGCAGACAACAGCTAGGTATAAAAGATATTATGAATATTTTGTATATATTTGGAGATAAAAGATAGCCAATCAGATTAGGCCATGCGTTTGATTTGGATTTTAGTTGAAAGAAGTAATGAGATTTATGTAGATTAATATAATGAAGTTTTTAAATATGTATAGCAACAGCTAGGGATTGAATGAACAGTTATTTTCCCAACAGTTAGATGGCTAGATATATTGAGCATTTGTCACATGATGAATATTAAGCTTTAGGAAAAGAGCAATGAGGAATTTTATTATTTTAAGTACTACGTGATAAGAGATGCTTACCATATGTTACCCGCTACACACGGACTCGTCAGAGTTTAGGGAGTTGGAGAAGACACGCCAAGCAACATGTTTCTTTTACCAACTTTAAACCGTTGGAGCTTTACTGAACATACCTCTTGGCCCTCCAAACCACGACTCCCAAAGTTTCTCCAAAGAGACTTATGAGCTTGGGTCATAAGTCGAAAATGAGATGACGTATCTCGGGTTTTGTTGTCATGTTGTGTAAATATGGGCTCTTGTTGAAGAAGCCACTTTTCATAAGTGTAAGAGAGGTAATATAGGCTGGAGCTTTGTTTCATTGCTTAAGCCCAATCCATATGTTGACGTTGATAATGTCGTGGGGTTATGATCCCAATTGATGAAGAGGAAATGTGGACCATGAATCCGCCTCTTGAAGTAAGGATCTTGTGGGTCATGCGAGCACAATCCATGTAGTTGAATGAGATATGAGCTTATTTTGGGTTTTTAATAGATTTACCCAAAAATCAATAATATGTTGATGTGGCATGGGGTGCCAATGAAGTAATGCCATGTGAGCCGAAAAAACAGTCCTCAACAGAGTTTCAGTATTGTTTACATATTTATATATATATATATATATATATGTATGTATATTGGCCCACACCTTCAGTGCTTTCTTTAGATTTCATTTTAATCACTTTCTCGTGCATTGCCTAGGTTGTTGGACTTGGACCTATAACTAGTTGGGTGTGGCTTGTGTCCAGTGGAAGTTTCCACTGGACACAAGTCGTATCCTAACTAGTTGATGATTCCTTTCACTTGTGTACTCTAGGGCTTAAGTTGACTATGAGCGCAAATCGCATCAAAGGTGATTGAGTATTGTTTACATTACCCATGATAGTGGGAGCCAACATGGCAACATAAAAGGGATGCGGCCCGTGACTACATGACACTCATAGGTCGAGTTGGAGAATTTTTTTTTTTTTTTTCTAACATTACTTTGTAGGGTTGAGAAATTCATAATCCAACCAAACTTAGGGGTTGTCAACACACATTCTATACTTTATAAAAATTGGATTTTTATCAAGTCCTTAAGTATTTTTTTTCCAATAAATTATGAAAAGTCATGTAATATGCCTAAATCATATTCTATATTTATAAATTCATCAAAACTAATTCACAAAATACATCTATCAAAGCATAAAATTAAAATACAGATAATAAAATAAACTTATATATATGGTGGGTCGAGTTGGATAAGATGAATTCAAAAAATAATCTATCTGAACTTGAGATTTAAAATAAAATTTCAATTCAACCCAACCCAACCCAAGCTACCAACTCATGAAAAACCAATGATAGGTTGGTTTGGATTGATTTTGTCACGTTAGTAGGTTAGATGCACACCCCAATGAATCTTATTCAAACAAAAATCTTAAATGATATTATCACAACATAAATTAAATATATCAAATAAGAGGAAATTTATTAGGTATTTAGACATGAATGCAAATCTTTTATCTCACTTTTTATCTTTTACTTTATACTCCATTATTTATGGTATGTTATATTGTTATGTGTTTCAATTTTTTTTGATACTATTTTAAACTTTAATTATTTTATAAGAAAAATTTAAAAAACACAAGATAAATTATAATCGGTGGAGCATAAAACTAAATACAAAACATGAGACAGAGAATTTGTATCTTCTCTAAGACTACACTCTCAAATAAAGGTTGGTCTCTTTTTTTATTTTTTATTTTTTCCTTCCTTAAGAAAAATAAATGATTCTTCCTCAAAAAAAAAAAAAAATGATTGATATTATTTCTAACATAAATTAAATTAGGACTCAGTATTTTCTCTTCAATCAAAAAATTGAATTAGTACACACAACACGGGTACCACTACATTCATTACACACTAATTAGACCCCACCAAACGAGTGGGACCCAGATTTCATTTTGCACAAATTCCCGCTTCCCCACTCTCACTCTATCACTCACTACGACACAATCTGAAAGGACCAAATAATCGTAACGGCCAAGAGCTTTTTCAAACTTCAAACAATCTTCTTATATATATAGCCGAAGCTCTCTCTTTCACTCTCACTCTCACTCTCAATCTTGTCTACAATTAGGGTTTTCTTCACTCAGATTCTCAGCATGAAGCCGATTCGCAAGCTCAAGAAACCAGATTTATCGTCTTCAAAGGTACGCCTATAAACCTTTCTTCTTTCATATTCACTATTAAACCCTAACCCCGCCGTTTGTTTCCCGAGAGAACTAATAAAAAATGAAGTACAGACCACTACTAGATTCTGAATCTCATGTTTTCACATTTCAGTATTAAATTTTTTTTTTTCCCCTCGGATGCAAAAACGGGGCGTTTTTAAATTGGGCCTAATGGTTTTGAATTTGCAGTTGGTTTTGGAAGAGATCATAGGGCTAACGACGAAGAATGGCAATGGATTGGCTTCGAATATCTCGACTGCGAGATGTGCCTACGTGGCGGGTTGTGTGGTCGTGGTTTACAATGTGGATTCGGCAACTCAGTCGCACCTGATTGCGTCTCATCGAGTTCCCAAGCCTTTGTGCTGTGTTGCCATGTCAAAAGATGGCCGTTTCGTCGCGGCTGCAGAGGTATAAGATCGAAAATTTTCTGATATCGTTTCATTTTGCTTATGAGTATGTAATTAGGCCTTAGTCTCTAAAGTTTAAAGTCATCGCATTTAGTCCTTATCAAACTTAACATGACTGCTTTTAGTTTCAAAAAAAAAAAAAAAAAAAAATCGATTGATTTTAGTCTCTAAAAAAGTTGAATGTCATTGCATTTAGTCCTTAATGTGTAATGGAGTGATAATGTGTCAGTTTTTTAGTTTGGTCACGTCATCTAAGGGACTACAAGTGATCGCATTATAGTTTAGTGACTAAAATCTCTCAAAGGCGGTATCAATGAATTTAAGCCTTGTAATTATTTATGAAAAAGAAATAGCAAATGAGGCAAAGATTTCATTCCAAAAACGAGGAATTTAATCATGGTCAACTTGAGAGGCCAGTGGCGGTGCATCTTTATTGGAATTAGTGGTACTGGGGTTTTTGTAGTATTGGTTAGGAAAAAAGTATTCGGCATTTGAAGATGTTAATGTCGTTAATCAACAGTTCAGTTAGCTACGAAATGTTTTTTCTTTTATCTGCTTATTTATATGAAATAGATTTGGGAAGAGCATATATGACTTACTTCTATGATGTTCTGTACTTGTATGCTTCTAATATGGTTCTGCAGTCAGGGCCTCAGCCTGCAGTGCTAGTGTGGGACTGTGCCACTCTGGCGTTGGTGTCTGAATTGAAAGGTCATCTATATGGGGTTGCATGCATTGCTTTCTCACCTGATGGTTAGTCACAATCAACCTACACTTGGTTTATCTCCTATACTACTACTTACTGCTCTTTACTAGTTGTATTTTACTTATGTCTTGAATCGTTTTCTCTCTTTTCCTTTTTTCTGTTTTAATTTTCTTTCCAAGGGAAACATCTGGTATCTGTTGGAGGATACATATACCTTTGGGACTGGCGAAGTGGGATGTTGGTTACTAAGCTTAAAGCAAGTTCATCTTGTACTACTGTCTCGTCCGTTAACTTCTCATCAGATGCAAAACTTATTGTTACTGCTGGGAAGAAGCACTTGAAGTTCTGGACAGTTGGATCATCTCCACGGAGTCTCTTAAATGCAGGGACAGGGTCAATGGCATTGCATGGAAAGCCTGTTGACCTTGGACCTCAGAAGGGAAGCTCATTTGTATCTGTTGCATCCCAAATGGGGCATGATAGTAGTTATGTTAACAGTGAACAGACTGGTAACCTTTTTCCAATCTATGCATTGACAGATACAGGTTGGATTTGCTTCAGATTCAATCTAATATTTTTGATACATTTGAGTTTTTGAGGTATGATCCATGAGTCCTATTCCTTTCCTTTGTTTACAGGTGTTCTTTGCCTCATACATTCTGGATTGTCAGTGAGGAAGTCAATTGATTTAAAGGTATATTTGGCTGCTTATCCCCTTCTTTTTTAGCGACAGATTCTAGTGTGCCAATTTGTGTCTCATCAAAGTGGAATTATTTTCTAGAACTAGGCTATATGGTTTGCTGGTTTAGATGGACTCAAGAAGTGCCCCGTTGGAAACTGTTCTAAATTCACAACTAGACAGCCTTATAATTTCCCTGTTGTCTCAGTAAAGGTTTTTTCAAACCTTTGAAAATAGAGCACAGTTTTATCCCAAAAATAAAAGGTTCTTGCAAGGGTAATGTCTATGGAATTGAAACTTCATTCATATTAGGAATTTAGGATGCCAGCACAAAGCTACATCCAAAAAGGAGTGACAACCAGAAGAGTGTTGTTGGTAGAAGTTTGTATCATATGACCAACCTGCACTGGGTGAAAACTGTCATTACTTGTTATTGAAATATATTCTGTGCTATTTTGCCTCTTTAACTTTTCCACAAATTTTCAGGTTGGAAAAGGTTTTGCACTATCAGCATCAAACGTGCTAGTTGCTTGTGCATGCAGTAACGGAATTGTACAACTCTTTGCCAGTGATACTCTCACATATGCAGGAAGTGTGATATATTCAAAGGCCAAAAAAAGTCATGTAGAAAGTGATATAGTTTGTAATCCTAAAGCTGCTGAAAAGGTTGATCAAGTTTCACCTTCTCTTCCAGATGCAATCGCTTGTCAGTTTTCAACCTCAGAAAAACTTGGTGAGCATTAAAGCATTAAAACATCTTGATCACGGGATTTCGCCTGTACTTGCACCATAATATATTTGATGTTTTTGCTTTGCCAGTTGTTATTTATGAAGATCGTTGTCTCTATATATGGGACATTCATGATGTGAATCAG
>JAOXJQ010023894.1:0-23844 GCA_025762765.1 Quercus bicolor | reverse complement strand
AGGACCTAAATGTCAGGCATTAATTGGTTTAGAGACTAAAAGTGGTAAAAACAAAATGTAGGGACCAAAATGGAAAAAGTGCAAAATGTAAGGACTAAAAGTGCATTTACGCCAAAAATTTATATACTCCTTGTAACACAACTTTTTGCCAAATAGAAATTTTCACGGGTCCTTCGTGGGTTGGTCATTCTCGCAAGACAGTCGCGAAATTGATAGCTTGGCATGACTCTTCATCTTCCAGTCATGTGCTCCACACATGGCTTTTTCATGGGTTACTTCTCGCGAGCTACTCGTGAGCTAGTCGCGAAATACACTGATTCAACTTTTGAAGCTTGATTCTTCATCAATCTCTCACACCTATCCCTTACAATAAACCCACATACATTCAGGGAAAATGATTGAAGAAATTATAATTAAATTTGGTATTAAATTAAAGCTAACACAATATAGTTGGAAATCATAACTTAACACCAATGACTCACTAAAGTTTCAATATTACTTAAAATGTAATTTTCTTTTATATATAATTTTTAATTAATCCGACTGCATATATACACAAGATAGCATAAGAACTTCTATTTTAAAAAACAAAAATGTTTAAAGAAGTTTAATAAGTGAGTTCTAGTTAACTTAACTGGTAAAGTTTCTGATGGTTAAATAAGAGGTCCGAGGTTCAATTCCCACTTACACTCAAACCGATTGATATCCTGGTCTGATTATAAAGTGCTATCATCAGGATTGGACGTTATAAATTGAAACTCTCTTTTAAAAAAAAAAATTAACAAGGAAAATAAAATATTAAATTAAGAAAGAATAATACATAGTAATAGTATAGTCCTATTTCTTCTACAGTGAAATTACACAAATCTTCCTTCTTTTTTTATTTGGAGACAAATCCGCTTTTTTTAAAGGAATAATCTACCTTCTTTTTAAAGCTTGTTAAATTATGACGTATTTACCTCTTACGTCTAGAAGTAACTAGTAATCTCCTTCATTCCATTTGTTTGTTTATTTATGATTTATCTTTTTGTTTTGTTTTGTTTTTTTTTTTTTTTTAGGACTTATTTACCGGTCTCTTTCCAACGGTAGCTTTCGGCCGGTTCGTTATTATTTCTTTCTTTCAAGCTGGAGTCCATTAACGTCTAGTCTAATACGATCTTTAACGCTTTTGTCGCAATCTTCTTTCGGTGTAGACATGATTATGTTGGTAGAAAGAAAAGATATCTTAACTCCTAAGGTACTTATTATTTTCCTTTTTAAAAAAAAAAAAAAATTGACGCGTTTACTTTATGCTTTTTGTTTTTGTTTTTAATTTTTGGGAAAGGGACATAAAATTTTGGAAAATTACTAATTAATTTTTGTGGCTTGACCGTTGAAACCATCATATTACATGTTACTCTTCTAAGGTTTGAATTAAAATGCAATTACTAGGATATTTTAAAAGGTAATAATTGAAAATGTTTGTGGGAAAAAATTCTAATTGAGTCAAACCACAATAAGGTAATTTTCCCTTTTAAAATATAAAATATCTCTTAATTTTGACCAAGTTCTAATAGTTTTATTTTAATTCAATCATTAAGAGATCAAATGTAATTAAAAGTTTGTAGATAAAATTTTGAAGAGTCAAACCACAAAAAGAAATTGTAATTCACCATAAATTTTTTTACTAACTTGTTATGATGGAACAATATTACTTTCATATAAGTCTATTATTGATATCACTTTTATTATATATTATTCAAAATAAGCTACCTCAACATTGTAAAAAAATTGTGTATAATTTTATGCTAGTGGATTTATCAATCCTTTTACCTAGATCCTAATTCTTTTTGTCAAAAACAAAGTCGAAATTTGATATTAGAAATATGGATGAATGTTTTAAGACTAAAAAAAAGAAAAAAAAAAAAAGGCTAAAATGTTAAATATTTCTTTTATCATTAAATAACCCCTACTTCAATTGCTAATTATTAAAAACTAAAAAGGTCCAATGGTAAACAAGGGCCCGTTTGTTACCGTTATTTAAACAACAATTTTTAGTGTTTAAATAATATTACATGTATTTTCACACACTTCTTCACCCACACGTATTTCTAAAAAATACAAATAACGTTACTAGAAATCTCTTACCAAACGGGTCCCAACTCACTTAGAAAAGTCTTGATAGTCACCACATTTCATCTTTTATCTATAATTCCCGTGCAAGAGATAAATTCAATAAAGACAAATACATCGTATTTATCAATAGAGAAAATTATATATATATATATATATATATATTTATATATATAAAGAGTTTATTTATTTATTATTTATTTTTTTTATAAGATATATATTAAGAGTTGATCTATAATAATCATAAGACAATAGAAAGCAAACTCGGTGTAATTGAAGGCAAAGAAAGAGTGTCCAGCTGTATACAACCAGACTTCAAGCAAGCTTTCTTCTCATCAAGGCATATATAACTCAATACACTAGCCAATCCTGAGACGCCACATCAACAAAGTACTTTATATTCAATACACCTCACTACACAAAATTATAACTCAATTAAAACCCCAAATCCTTTCAAACACAACAAGTTCAGTTCAGAGTGTCTCTCCAAAATGGCAAACCTAAGTAGAAAATATCCCCCTCCTCCTCCTCATCCCACTGGAGCTCCACCCCACCACAGTCATCACCGGAGTTGTTGCTGGAGCCTGAAAAAGATGCCGGAAGTCTAGGGTCACAATCTCAAGTTTGTTCTCTCATGATTTGGTGATTTTCTCCAAATTTAATGTTGGGTGTTTTGTAAAGTAAGATGGTAAAATAGATAAAGAAATTTTTTTGTAGTGCCAAATTGCTAAATTTGTGGCTTCACCAATATGGATGCTCTTGTAGAGTATTCTTGGTACTTGGTAGTGCTAGAATGGGCTTGGTAGAGATGATAGGGGCCTGGACCAATTAGCAATTGGTTTTTACTCTCTTTCCTAGTCTTTAGCTAAAGATAGCAAGTTTGTTTTTCTCAAGCTATTTGGTTTCCTTTCCTATTTAGTGAAGGTATGCACACTGTTATGTTAGGATATATGTGATTCACTTGTTAGGAACATATGTCACTATTTTATGTAATTGGCTAATCCTTTAACAAAATGCACTTTACTTGTAATTGGGTAGATTTAGGATGTGTTTAATACTTCAAGAAATCTTGTTTCAAGATCAAGTGTTAAAACCATGCAAGTCTGTCCAAGATTCAAGCTAAGAAAGTACCTATCATTAAAGCTCGATAGTTAGCTCGACAGCTAGCCATCTATCGAGCTTGAAGAGCTGTTCTAGCCCTGTGGCTTAACAGCAACTTGACAGATAGCCATCTGTCAAGGTTTATGAAATATAGAATTTCAGTTCTGTTTTGACTCCAATTCGTGATTATGTATTTGAGCTTTCTTTTCTCACAACCCTAGACATATAAAAAGATTATTTTAAGGGTCGTCAAAGTGGACACAAATTGCACAAGTATTGAGCAAAGTTTGTTTAAGCAAATTGTTATCAGAGTCAGAATTTACCCTAGTTCATCTTTCTTGTGTAGAAGTTGTTGTGTTTGTACACCATAGGTTTTTATGACCAAGCATCTTCTCGATCTTCATCGTGTGATGAACTAAAGACCTTTGCAGCCAACAACCTTCTCTAGTTATTAATTGAAGTCGTGTACTGGAATCCGTGCAATTGGTTAGTCACGTACTGGGAGCCGTGCATTACAAGGAGAGATTGTCACTATAGAACAAGTCCAATTAGGTATTGGGGTAAGGGTTCAACTGTAGATTGGTGTAAGGTACTGGGATTCCTTTACTTGTAATCGCTTGTTTTGATAATAGTGGATTCTCGGGAGTGGTGACCTTAAAATCACCCGGTGGGGTTTTCCTGGGTGGTTTTCCCCATTTGTAAACAAATCACCCGTGTCAAATTTAATTTCCATTGCATTTAGTTACTTGGTGATTTGTTTGTGCTACCACACTCATTGCATGTAATTGAATCTAATTAATTTCACTTGGCTAAATTAATTGATTAATTTATCACAAGGAGTCAATACATTCTTGGCCTATCATGTTGGACAAAGTGCAATGTTTAGCATTTAAGTCTTGGTCAGGTCTTTGGGTCTAGAGATAGGAAGGTCTCATCCACTTAAGCTATGTCAAAGATGAGGAATGCATGCTAAAGCTTGGTTGTTGCACATGGATTTGCTAAAGGCACAAGAGGTAGGAGAAGACATCCCAAGATCTATGCTTCCCATTTAACCTGGACCTATTGGACCTTTGCTGGACTGGTTGTTATGCCCTTCAAACTGTGTTTGCCCAAGCTTTTAAAAAAAAAAAAAAAAAAAAAAAGTTTTTTTTTCAATACTAGGCTAGATAGGATTTTTTATTTATTTTTTTTTTTTTTTTTTTGAAGTTGGAGCATTCGCAATTGTGGTGCTAAAAGTTTTAGCTTTTAGTACCTCAAAAAGCTACTTTATTTATTTTACCACCTCACTTTACAATTCACCCAATATCAAATGTTCTATTTTTTTTTTTTATCATTTCATTTAAAATAATATAAACAACTCATTAAAATAATAAGGAAGAGAGAATTTGAGTTTTTTAATTGATGGATGAGATATAATTTTAATAAAATATTGTATTTATTTTTAACAACTTGCTACAATCAACTGGTATTTATACTAGTTTACTGTGGTTGCAAAAAAATTAGCTTGAGCTTCTTCAATAACACCTGATTTTTTTGTTCTTTGGTAGTAAAATAGTTTTTTTACTAAAATACAATTACCATTGTGAATATTTTTATTGTTTTTGTTATGTTTTTGGGTTTGATAGTTGCTATTTGGATTAGGCTAGTTAGACTAATTGGGGAGAAGGGGGGCCAACTACAAAAATTGATAGGCCACAAATTGAATGACCCCTAGTGATAGAAATTAATTAATTAATTAACTAAGTTATTAATTAATGAATTTATCATGCAAAAGTGTGGTAGCACAAACAAATCACCAATAAACTAATTATGCAGCGAAAAAATAAATAACACGGTGATTTGTTTATAAATGGGGAAAACCTAACGGCAAAAACCCCACCGGGTGATTTTCAAGTCAGCACTCCCGAAACTCCACTATTATCACAACAAGCGGTTACAAGGAAAGAAATCCCAAGTACCTTACCAACCTATAGTTGAACCCTTACACCAATACCCAATTGGACTTGTTCTGTAGTGACAGTTCCCCTTTCTGATGCACGACTCCCAAATACGTGACTAACCAATTGCGTAGATTCCAGTACGTGACTTCAATCACCAACTAAGAAGATTGTTGGTTGCAAAGTTCTTCAGTTCATCCACACGATGAAGATCAAGAAGATGCTTGGTCACAAAACCCTACGATACATATACACAGCAACTTCTTTAAGAGAAAGAGATGAACTAGGGCAAGAACTTCGTCTCCGGTCACAATTTGCTTGAACAAAGTTTGCTCAATACTTGTGCAACTTATGAACTCTTTGACGGCCCTTAAAACAATCCTTTTATATATCTAGGGTTAGGAGAAAAGAAGACCCAAAGACATATTCACGGATCCCAAGAAAATCATATCAGAATTCTAAAATTCTTAAACCTCGACAGATAGGAGGTGTCGAGCAGCTATCGAGACACATGGGGCTTGAACAGCTTTCTTAAGCTCGATAGATGCAGTTGTCGAGCCAACTGTCAAGCTTTAATAAATTTGCACTATCAGCTTGTTTTCTTGGACAAACGTGAAGGCTTCAACACTTGATCTTGAAACATGGTTTTTTGAAGTATTTAAACACATTCTAAATCTACCCAAATACAAGTAAAGTGCGTTTTGTCAAAGGATAAGCCAATTACATAAAATAGTGACATATATTCCTAATAAGTGAAACACATATGTCCTAACAAAAATGAAATATAAAATGACTATTAAAAAAATAAAAATTGGACCCAGGGAGGGCCTGGGCCCCCAGCTAGGTCTGTCCCTACTTTATGTGCTCCTATTCGTAATAAGCTTGCAACCTTTATAGGTCTGGTCTCTGTTAGTGGCAATAGGAGGTGGGAGAAGGATTTTGAATTTAGCTTGCGATCTATCAAGATCTCAACTCCTAACTTTGAGTTTTTTGTCTTATAAGGGAAAAACTCATTTTTTCATGGGCATGGAAATTTTGGAATCTTGGATTCATATTTGAGTAATATTGTGTGAATGTTGATTTCTCATGAGTATGGAAATTATTTTTCTTGAATTAATGTTTGGGGCTTTGCAAATGAAACTCATGGGTATGGAAATTTTTGTTGAATTGATGTTTGGGGCTTTGTTGGATGATTTTTTTTTTCCCGAAATGTCAAATTGTTGGTTATCAAATTTTGGTACTGTTGATTTTGGATTCATGGGAGCATTTTATTAGCACAATGATAATTTTCGTGGGCATTTTTATTTGGTTAGCAAGATTTTTATTTTTATTTATTTATTTATTTTTGTGAATGAACATCTCTTGGAATTGGACATTTTTTTGTGGATGTTATGATGATCAACAAATTTTGTCGTTGGTCATATTTCAATGAGGGGCATTTTTGTTTGGTTTATGTCAACCACCCATCATGACGACGCTCACACCTCTAGCAGCTTGGAGCTCGGGTGCTGTGAAAGAGGGTGAAAACCTCTGGTGTGTGCCTTGAATTGAATCAATTTTAACCTATATTTACCAAAGGTAAGTGAAGTTGCCCCTAATAATTAGGTTTTTTCTAAGGTGTGATTGGTCACTGGACTCTATTTGATTTTATTACCAATACTAAGTTAAGAAAAATGTTGTTTTTCCTAATCTAATGCGGATGACAAAAAATCTTGATTATTGAGTTCGAAATTCTAGTTACGTGTGGGGAAGGTGTTAGGCACCCCACAACGCCTGTTCGAAGACACTCCTTTCTTTTGGTAAAATCTTAATTTACGGACATTGGTAGTTAAAAACAAGCTATTGGTGTTCGCTTTCGGGGCTTTAAAAGAATTGGGCTTTGAGGTTTGATTTTGGAAGGGGTGTGGTCTTTATCAATGTTTTGTTAGTACATTTGGAATTGTTGCCAAATTTTCATGGCAAAAATCATACAACATTTTGCCTTACTTTCATGGCGAAAATCTGGTAACATTTCTCCTTAGGTGCATCATAGCACATAAAACAATATCCTCACCAAGCTTTTACAGTGAGAATATGGCAACAAAGGTGCACGTTGATGCATGTCGCATACACGGGGAAATCGATGTCACTAGATGACATGGATCGAGATAGACACACTGTAATGATCATGCACATAATGTAGCATGAATATGCACCTACAGCAGTCACCTTGAGTGCATACCCACTCACCAAGGTCAAGAGCACCCATGATCATGAATCCTATCTTCTATTCTATCAATCTGTTTTCCTATAACTCCTAAACACTGGTTGGTATAGTTGTTTTGCTCAATTACCTTCTTGACAACCTTTTCTTCATTGGTTGGAAATTTGAAGGGAGAGACAACTATGTCACTACCGTGGTGGTTAAAGAGTATGGCTTCCTGGGGAGGATGACTAGACCTAACAACTTTCTTGACTCCTTTGTTGTCTTCTGTGGTCCAGTTGGTTTTGGTGATGACACAAGACTTCTTATGTCACTCAAAATGGTTCTCAAAGTATTCAAAGAAAGGAACATTGCCGGATATCTCTTTCATGAATGCTTTCCATTTTTCCAAAACTTCTACTTTTTGTTCTCTGGTATGGTTGGCTCTGTAGGCTTCTCTTTTGGCTCTGTTTTCTTAAGAGTCGAATTCTTTGCCTAAGGCATCAATATCAGGGGTGAATTCTTTCCTTATCACCATGAGCTGGTGATCTATTTCAGTTTCTGGCTAAAAGGGATCTCTCATATCAATTCCTGATGGTGAAGGAGGTTATATATATATATAATATCATGCACAATGCAAGCACACAGAGCAAGAAAATAAACCATACATCACCAACATTCCACGAGTATGGCCCAGCAAGGTACAAGAAAAATAAATCAAACATTGCTATACCCAGGGAACGCGGCCCAAGCATGGTACATGAAAGATAAACAGGCATTGCCTAAATCCAAAGGGTATGGTCCAACAAGGTACAGGAAATGTAAATCAGACATATCCATACACTAATAATGTGTCCCAAGCAAGATCCAAGAAAATAAAGCCCTAGTCTAAATACATGGTTCTAAAGAAAAGGATAAGAGAGAGAAAGAGATAACCACACAGAGAGGCTAAGTTTCACGTCCCAAACCCGATACTTGAATTTGTGACCATGACTGACATGTTAATATGCTAATATCAAGCTTAAACCTGATATTAATTAGAATCAACTAAAAATTTTACAAAAGCTTCCCTCTTTCTTTTCATTCTTGTTTCTTTACTTCTTGATATAATTTTATCTTGATATTCAAAGCATCTACATTGTATTTCAAGGGATAACATAATCCACTAGTAATTCAAATTCTGAATTTCACATAATACATCTCTTAATACTTTAAGGTACACAAGTTTCATTAGATCTTAAAACACACAATATTATAGAACTAATCATCAGATTGTTGAATTAAGGTCTATACTTTTAAAACTAAACCGGCTACTCCCAAAACTCGACTAAGGCTCCCTCTACTCCAGAATAAAACATGTTGACTGAAAGAGTAGAAGGGGGTGAGCTACACAGCTCAGTAAGGGTAAGTTACATGAGAATTTAATAAGAATGCATGTAAATCAAATCTTTTCATTTTATAAATATTCAAATGGGAGAACATCTTTATATGCATAGTATTTTATACTATTCATAATAATAACTTATATGCCTTTCACAGGAAAATAATTGTTCTCTTTTTCTTATCAGAATTATATTACAAAACCTTTCAGACTAAATTTCTTTCATTTCTTACAAAGTCACCAAATATAATATTGACAGTTTTAAATCATATAAATATATATATATATATATATATTCTTTTTACAAAATAATCATTTGACTTAAATTAGATAATTGTTAACTTTGTCTTAAATTAGGAACATCTTAAAGAATAATAAAACTTTTCTTTATAAACTTCTTCTCATTAAATATTATAACTTTTATAGACACAAAACATAACATTTCATAAAGAACAAATATCTTATAACTTTTTAACATAACCTTTCATTAGAAGCTTTATCTTTAAAGCACAACAAAACTTTAGAAGCTTTTATCTTTAAAGAACAATTTTTTTTCTTCTTCGGAAACTTCTTTTCATAAGAGCTTTTATCTTTCCATTATGCTCATAATTCATTTCAACATAATCATTCTCTTATGATCATAAAATAACATAGATGTTCATAATTAACATATTGGGTAGTCTATATCTGATAAGTTTGTACAAATTTGTGGTGCATGTGAACAGTATTGTCCGCTCTGGGACGTCACAAAGATCAGAGTTATGGGCACTCCATTTCCTCCAACTTTTAGATATTGTTCGCTCTAGGACATCAGAGTTACGGGCATCCCCATTTCCTCCAACTTTTAATGGCCAATCAGATAACACTTTCCGTGAAAAGCCAGTAATTTAACCCCTACTGGCCAAGTTTAGATTACCATAGGACATAACCTGAAAACATTTCACACTTATACATCATACTAAAATTTGTAGTTTGCATAACATTTCATAATAATAGCATCAATATGCTTAAATCATGTACGTAAGGTTTTGAAAGCTCACGAACATGTCTTTGTTTGAAACATGATTATATGCCATATTTCTAATAAAAAACCTTTTAATGCATAATACACTTTAAAATAATCTCATGAATTACCAAATGTCCATATAACTTATCCCTTACCTGAAAGCAAACGAACTGAGAGCCTAAAGTCAAAAGAGCTCAAACTTAGGTGCTGGTAACACCTAAACCAAATATCAAAACTTATTACTATCAATTATACCTTAGCATAAACTTACACATTCATTTTAAAGCCTATCTCTTAAAATCAAGGAAATCCTAATCCCATCTCAATGAGGTTCCCCAAACACAAGATATATTCATCAAACAACATAATGTAGCCAAACATAGAGAAACCATCATTCTCATATTTATATTGTATCTTCGAAGGAGCCAACTTCATTTCAAAATGTGCTTGAGATTAGGGCAATAATGCATGCATAAACATAAAATCCTTTAAGCATAGTCATATAACCATATACACCCATATGGAAACATACAACACATTGAACAAAATAGTAACATGTAAAAGTAGTAAAATGGTTTAGAACCCCTCCTTTGAGTGCTAAACCATGAAACCAAGGCATAAAAAACTTATCTATGATCCAGACATACCAAATGATGAGCATACTAGTTTACAGCTCAAATCATTTGTCCTAACTTTAGAATTAAATCCTCAAAGTTAGGTATATCACTTACTGTCCATGGTTTATTCCAATAACATATACTTACAATTGTAAAATACAAATGGGCTACCAATTCACATCCAATTTCCATGCCAATTTACAAAGCTACTCCTATGGATGCCTAGTAGATTCCATATCATTTTCAGAGCCAAATAATAAAACCGTGATTTACTAAAAATCATACAAGACAACATACTCAAATCTGTCCTAACAGAATTTCAATTAACTTACAAATTACACCATTATTTTTATATTGATCCAATTTCTGTGAGACCAATACAATAACAACCACAAGTGCCTTAGCTTTCATAAGAACTATTCCTAGCATCCAAATTCACATAATATGATTTAATCCAACATTTTCATGTTGTAAACACAGAATCTGTCACACTTGCAGTTTTAACACATTTTCTCATAAAATCATCAAATAATTGCAAATGGCCTTCATTTCGTATGGGTATTTTTATACCTATACTATACATGTTAGAATACATTAATAGGCAGCCAATTAACCATTTTAACCATCATGGCTTACAATGAAAATTCAGGCAGCAACCACAGTGAGCAATCATCCTAGTTTTTTATTTCTTTTACATACAATAATTTATCAAGAAGAACCCTAACTCATATTCTAATAACCACAAATTAGTTTCAAAGCTTATTCAAACATCAAATGCAGAATCATAAGTTCACAATTTCCTAATTTTACGAACTCCAAATACAATTACTAAAATTCTATGAAGAAAATCATGGATTCCAAGGTAAGAGTAGCTAGAACCTAACTTTTGGTTCTTGAGGTGAAGTAGAACTAGAATCACTCTAGCATGAAAATAGTGGTTGAAAACTTGTGAGAAAATGAAAGATTTTCCCTTTCTAATTGCTTGACCCGAAAATATGAGAGGTAGAGAGCTTGAGAGAGTTTATGTTTTTGGTTCCTTTGGAGCAAACCAAATGAGATGAGATTGTGGTTTGCATGGCCGGCTAGGAGGTAAGTGGGGTGGAGTTATGTGGAGGTTAGTGGCCTCGCCAGATGGCTCACATGCATGGCAAGGAGGACAAATGTCCTCTTAACGATTGGGCCATGTGTCTTATGCTTATTGGTCCATCTGTGTAGGAAGTTACTAAAATACCCTTCTTTTAAGTACTTAATTAAAACATCAACTAGATATCTAATAACTTAAGAACTTAACTTAACCACTTAATATAGCCTTGTATATCTAATCATAAATTCATAATACAATTAGCCATTCTATTATTTATAATCTTTACAACTTTCATTCAATGACATTATGTAATAATATGTTTATTAAATACTCTTATATTAATTATAGAAAATAAGTGGCTCACAATAATAATTAACCACTCAAACACGTAGGTTAACTATAAAGTTAGGTTGGGATGTTACACTAAGCCTCCTAATCTACTGACCATTGCCCTTTTTGAGCTTGCATCTTCTTGCTTGCATTTTGCCCTTTTTAGCTTGTGTTTGGGAGTTGCGCCCTCACTCCAAGCGCATACATGCAACAATAAAGAAAACATAAAACCAGTAGACAAGCAAAAAGAGATAGCAATGAAACAAAGGAAGCATATAAAGGGGCAAACAAGGAAAGAAAGCAAGCATGTTATCAAACAAACAAGCAAGAAAGGGGTGTCCTAAAAGGACGAATGTAGGTTTGGATTTGGTGTCCGTGGTTCCATTATATTTTAGTATGGAAAACACATGTGCCATTAAGCAAAGTTCCTAAAAGGGACTTGGGATCTTGTGTACAAAAGACAAGTGCGAACCCACATGAGATTGTAGGTAGGAACTAAGCTTGATAACACAAATAAGCACACAAAGACACATGCATGAACAGTAAACGAGGATGCAAAGCTGTAAACGAACAAAGAAAAGCCAAACAAGATGGCACAAAGCAAGCATAAAGGAAGCAAAGCATGTTATCACACAAAGGGGAAGGGTAAAAATGTTGAGAGGCACATACAAAGGCTAACATGAGAAACCCTAACATGCAAAGCTAAGCAAAGGAGGGAAGGGTAAGCAGCAAGAAAAATAAAATCGCTAAGATTTACTCCCCCACACGGTTGCATCCAAACAAGCCACAAAAGGAGAAATGATGCAACCAAACAAACAAAGACGCACCAAAGGTGCAAGCACACAAAACCAAAAAGGGAAGACAAACATGTGAAGCATGGCAAGGATGCAATAAATGAGATCTAAGCATACAAGCATGGATCCAAACAAAGAAGCATGTGAAAGAGCAAAGAAAGCCTAAACATGCAAACGGGAACTAATCCAAACCCTTTATTGAAACTTGGGTGTAAGGATGTAGGCCTAGACCACTAGATCTAGATCTACACCCTACCCAAAAGCTAAAGCACAAGAAAGAGGCCAAAGCAAGAGATAGAAAGCTATAAAAGCACTAGGCATAGCACCCAAACAAAGCTATAAGCACATAAATAAGATGCACAAAAGCTAAAAGCACAAGGCATAGCATCCAAATATGTAGATCTAAACACATAAAGACGGTAAAAAGCACTTAAACATGGCAGAGAGCACAAACAAGAAATTTAGACATATCCTTGCCCAAGAAGGCTAGGGTAAGAACATCAAAGCAATAAAACATGTTGAGAAAGCAGGTAGACATGCCAGGAAAGCAATAAAACATGCTAGGAAGCAAGATAAACCAATAAACATGCTAGGAAATTAAAAGAAAGCAACAAACAACTATAAAAATTAAATGGGTGTAGATAATAGCCAAAAAAACTACATCTACACCCTTAAACTCCATATCCAAGGTACAAAGACCAAGGAGAGAGAGCTAAGAGCAAGAACGCTACCTCTTAACGTGTAAAAAATTGGAAGATCAAAGGTTTTTAGGTGTTTTTGGGAGAGAATTGTAGAGAAAATAGAGAGAAAACAACCTAGAAAAGATGCTCCAAGACTCCAAAATTCATCCCCTCCAAATTTGATCGGTTTGAGGAAGTTTTGGGCATTTTATAGACAAAAAAGCGCTCGATGCACCTTTAAGGGCCGCTGGGCTAACGTCATCATGATGTCAGCTATTTTGTCTTTTTTCTAACTTTTAAGTTCCAACTTCGGTCACTCATTTGAAGGCCTTTTTGAACTCTGATTTAGTTGATTCTAGTGGCATTGGAAAGATATGGATGTCAAGTTTCTAGAGCACTTAACAAAATAAAATTCCAACAGCTAGATCGAAATTTATGGCCTCAGGAAGTGAGCTAACATGTTTGGCACTATTTCGATGAGAGGTGTTGGAAAAAACGTAATTCTGCATTTTGTTGTCCCCAAATTACATGTGAGAAACTACACTATTCATGGGCCAAAACCGGTCTTACCCTGATAAGGTTGAGCCACTACTGAGGACTACTGAGGATCTGATCATATCTAGGTCTTTTCTTCTCAATCTGGCATTCTTTGGCACTAAGAAAACTCTCCATTTTTTTTTTCTTTTCATTACTTCTTGCAAAAATGTTAGTAACAAAGCATCTAGGAAATAATGTTCGAATTTATAATTTATCATTATTTTAATATTTTTGGCATTTATTTTTTTTGTATTTTATCATTTATGCTATGATGATGTTGGAAAATATTTTTGTTCACGCGCATAAGTAGATATGTAAACATAAACATACTTGCATGCTTTCACATGTGCGTGCATGCATGCATGCACAAAGATGTACATTCATATATATATACATGCGAATTGCATACATGTATAGTTAAGTTCACACACACTTATACACGTGGGAAATTTTTGATTTTGAGGCCACATAGATAAACATGTAAATGCGGGATGTTATGAAAACACAGTTAAAAAACTATGAAAATTATGAGAAATGCAAGACCAAACTAAATAATGCTATGCATGCTAAAAACATAACATTTAGAAATTTTTTTTTAAAAAATGATTAAAACAGTTTTGATTTAAAAGGGTACCTTTAAGATGAGATTTTTGAAAAGGTGGGATTAAATGAGCGCAACAGAATCAAACCCCGAGAGAGAAATTAGCAAAGGGTATGCTTGGATAAGATTAAACTTTAGTAGAGAGTATGCTAGGATAGAAAAAAACATCAGTAGAGAGTATGCTAGAAAATATCGAACATCAACAGAGAGTATGCTATGACAAGATTAAACATTAGTAGAGAGTATGCTAGGATAGGATTAAACATCAGCAGAGAGTGTGCTGGAAAGGATTAAACATCAGCAGAGAGTACATTGGGATAGAATTAAACATTAGCAGAGAGCACGTTGGAAAGGATCAAATCAACAGAGAGTACGTTGGAAAAGATTAAACATCAGCAGAGAGTATGTTGGAAAGGATTAAATGAGCATGGTTGAATCAAACCTTGGAAAGATAGAGATAAAGATAAGATAGGACATGATTAAATGAGCATTAACACAGAGTATACTGGAACAAGATAGGATCAAACATCAGTAGAGCATATGTTGAAATAGGAGAGAATTAAGCATCAGCAGAGAGTATGTTGGAGTAGGGCAAAATCAAACATCAGCAAAGAGTATGCTAGAATACGAGAGAATCAAACATTAGTAGAGCATATAGGAGAGAATAAAAAATCAGCGGTGTCGATACCTCGCGGTGATTCGACCACCCATTGCGATGAAGCTCAGCATGCACCCACGGGAGTTGCAGGCCCGGGAGCTCAGGCGTTGTGAAGAAGGGTATACCTCTGGTGTGTGACTGGAAAATAAGTCAATTTTAATGGAGTTACCAAAGGTAAGTGAACTTGTCACCAATCATTAGGTTTTTCCTAAGGTGTGATTGGTCACCTGACTCTATTTGATTTTATTACCAATCCTAGGCAATGAAAAAGGTCATTTTTCCTAATCTAATATAGATAGATAAAAAATCTTGGTTCTTGAGTTCGGAAGTCTGGTTACATGTGGGGAAGGTGTTAGGCACCCCATAACGCCTGTCCAAGGATGGTCCTTTGTTTTGGTAAAATCTTAATTTTTGGACATTGACAATTAAAAACAAGCTATTGGCATTAGCTTTCGTGGCTTTAAACAAATTGGGCTTTGAGGTTTGGTTTCAAAAAGGGTGTGGTCTTGATTGATGCTTCCCTACTATGTTTGAAGTTGTTGCCAAATTTCTTCAACAAAAATCCGACAGCATTTCGCCTTATTTTCGTGGCGAAAATCTGACAGCGCTTTGCCTTAGGTGCGTCATAGCACACAAAATGCTATTCTCACCAACTTTTCGGTGTGAGAACACAACAATGGAGGTGCCCCATTTCCACAGCAAAAATCTGGCAAAGTTTTGCATTTAGTGCGCTATGGTGCACCGGTAGGGTTTCATGCCTATGTATAAGGCGTGTGCCAACATGCTTGTGCTAGGACGAGCCGGTGCCCCTCAAAACATTAAGCATATTGATGCGTGTAGAAACCGATGTCACTCAGGTGACACAGATCAAGACAATCACATCGCAATGATCATGCACACAATATAGCATGAATATGCACCTACAGCAATTGCCTTGGGCACATTCTCACACTACAAGGTTAAGAGCACTCATGACTAGAGATGGTCGCTCTCTTAGCCACGAGAGTCCATCATACAAAATGCACGATCACCCACATACACAAGCATATATATATATATATACACACACACATACATAATGCATAATGCTATCACACAGAGCGAGAAAGTAAAGCAAACATTGCCAATGTCCCAAGGGTATAGCCTAACAAGGTACAAGAAATGTAAAACAAAAATTGCCATACCTAGGGAATGCGGCTCAGCAAGGTGTAGGAAAGATAAAGGGTACATGGAAAGGAAGCCCCAATACATGATTCTAGGGAAAAAGGCTAAGAGAAAGGGAAAGGGAAAGAGAAAACCGCTCGGGGAGGCTAGGCCTCCTAATCTACTGAACATTTCCCTTTTTGGGTTTGCTTCTTCTTGCTTGCATCCTTGCCCTTTTTTCTCATGTCTAGGAAGTTGTGCCCTTACTCCAAGCGTCGTTGCTCCAAGCATGTACATGCAACAAACAAAGAAAGTAGCCAGCAGACAAGCAAAGGAGATACAAAGAGGCGAAGAGAGCATGCAAAGAGACACAGTACCAAAGAGAGCCAAACAAGGGAAAATAAACATGTTAAGCAAATGAAGAGGCAAATAAACATGTTACCAAACAAAAGGAGGTGTCCTAGGAGGACAAATGTAGGTTTGGATCAGGTGTCTATAGTTCCATTGGATTCGAGTATAGACGACACTCATGCCATCAAGCAAAATTCCTAAAAGGGACTTAGGGACTCATGTATCAAAGATGGGTTTGAACTCACACAAGATAGTAGGAATCAAACTTGATGGCATAAGCAAGCAAGGACTCATGCATGAACATGTAGGCAAGCGTGCAAAGATGCGAAAAAGTAAAGAAAGCCAAATGGGTGGCACAAAGCAAGCAAGGTAAGCATAATATCATCACACACAGCGGAGAGGGGTGTGTATCAAGCACACCAACATCATGAAGATGTGTCTCACAAATGGTTACATCTAGACAAGCAATAAGAGGGATGAATGCAACCACACAAGCAAGTGGCCCCAAAGACCAACAAGCACAAGCCCATGGAAAGCACAAAGCATGGCAAGAACCTAGATCTAGCCAAACAAGCATGAATATAAAGCATAAAAGTAAGCAAGTATACACATGCATAAGGGGAAATGATCCAAACCCTTTATTGCAGGCCTGGGTGTATGGATGTAGGCCTAGACCACAAGATATAGATCTACATCCTACCTAAGAGCCAAAGCACTAGAAAAAGACATAAACAAAAGATATAAAGCCATAAAAAGCACGAGACATAGCATCCAAGCAAAGCATCAAGCATATGAACAAGGCAAGAAGCATAAACAAAGTACTAAAAGCTAAAAAAAACTCAAGCATAGCACATGATTAAATCATCCAAAGGTAGGCACAAAGCCACAAGCAAGTTGCAAAGCAATTATCTTAAAAGAAGACAAGCAAAAAGTGTGGATTGAAAGGTGATTGAAAGACCTTGGAAGTTGTTTGAATGCCTTCAAACAACTTCCAAAGGTTTTGGGATCCTCTTTGTAATTTTTGAAAAGATTGAGGGCTTTATGGAAAATTTTAGAAAAATTTGGGGCCAAATATAATTTTGGGATTTTTTGGGTTAAAATGCAATTTTGGGGAAAAATTGAAGTCTAAATATGAATATTGAAAAGTTCTAGGTCAAAATGTAATTTTGGGGAAAAACCGGGGTCAAAATATGAATTGAAATCTCACTTAGTGTGTAAAACACTTGTGAATGTTTAGACCCCCAAATACCAATTATCCAATACAAGCTTATATTCAAACAATGTATGTGCGGAATATGAAATATAATCAGTACCCAAATATGCAAACTACTCTAAGCCATATTTTAATCACAACTCAATAGTAATTAAAAGTAAAGAATAAGGGATAGAGAGAAGCAAACACAAGATAACACCGTTACGTGTTATTGAAGAGAAAACCAAAGAACTCGGCGAAAAACCTCTCCGCTGCCCTCCAAGCGATAAATGATCCACTATAAAATCAGTTGGGATGCATGAATAACAAGAGACCCTCCAAGCCTAATCTACCTGATGCACCTAAGCCCTCCAAGCTTCTTGCTCCAACAAGGTTAAGCCTAACCTTGTCTTCTCTAGCTTACCAGATCCCGCAATTAGCCTATTGCATCAGCCAATATGAATTGGTTCTCTTTTGAACTACTTCCCAAATGCCAAGAACCTTCTCACTGCTCTAAATTGGGGTGAGGTAAGGATTTGGTTTATAATCCCCTCATTAGTATGACAATAGAAATGGTGAGAGTAGAGGATTTTGGAGAATCAAATGTATAAGATTATTGATGAATCAATCTTGGTTTTCTTTAGGGTTTTCTCTCAAAATTCTTTCTAAAAGCTCTCTATATTTCATGGGTATAAGGGTATTTATAGTAGGGTATGAGATGGAATGTGAAAAGTCAGTTTTTAGCAAAATAGGGTGCACTAGCGACTCGCTTTGTGACTGGGATGAGTCGCGAGTTCCACTCACCAATTTCCAGATTGGCCAGACTGTATTTTTTGTCCTGTGGTGATCCAACTGTTCTGACCCTTCAACTTCCTGCATGCTTCACATGTGTGCTATATTCTGGCAAGTCACCACTCGCGAATCAGTTGCGAGATCCAATCGCGAGTTGCCTCTTGCTGCACACACTTGATCAATTCTTCACACTCTCTCACACATAACCCTTACATTATTCCCACCTAAATACAGGGTTTCTAAATGTTGAATTATAAGCAAATTTGGCACAAAATAAAGCCAACACATAGTTGAATAAATTCAACTTTACAATCTCCTCCTTTGGCTATTCCGTGACAAAACCCTAAAACAGACTCTAGACTTATAAATGTGAGTTGGGAACAGTTACCAAAAATCACTCACACCTAATTCTAGATCTGTGAAGCTCTTGAACCATAAGAACAAGCCTCCTGAAAACAATATCACGAAATGTGCTCATTAAGCTCATTGTAAGCGGAAAACTTAGAATGCATATGGAGCAAGCACACTATGATCAAGCAAGCATGATTAAGACAATGAAGCATAACTTAACCATACAAGAAAAATCACTATAAATAGTGACTACAATGAACATTCACACGGTGAATGAACATTCGGACATGCAAGCAAATAAGCTCAATGCAAAGTATCATTTGCATGTCTAACACTCAATCGATGCAAGAACACTAAAGCAATTGCATCAAGGATACAAGATCCAACAAAGGCACAAGTGTACTAAAGAAAATGCAAAACATTAACTGAAAGTACTAAGCTACATAAGCAAAGGTATATAAAAGCATAGTCTAAATAGCTAAAACATCCAAGTATCCATAACACAAAATATCCAAGCATTTTAATACCAAAGTACTAAAGCTAATAGAGAACTAAAATAAGGTGCTCCGAAAACCATAAAAACTATAAAAACCATAAGTGTTATGGAAACCAAAGCTATGTTCTCCCCCTTAAGAGCTACCCAATACTATTCCCCCTTTTTGACCAGAATGGACAAAGGGCTAAGACTAGTGAGTGAAGCTATCAAACTTGGCTGCCAATAGGTTGATTTGGTCCTAGATTGTTGCAAGGCTATTGGAGTGCTCAGTTGCTGCATCCCGAAGACCATCAATCCTCTCAAGTATGATTTGAAAAGCATCGAGAGGAACTGATGAAGACGACGATGCTTTGCTCCTACCTCGACCACCACCATGTCTTGGAGGAGGTTGTTGTCCTTCCGCTTCAATCTCTGTATTAGCAAGAGGTGCTTCTTTAGGCTCTTTAGCATGTTCATCTCCATGAATTTGAATCCTACTTTTTAGGATTGTTTGAGTGTTGATGGAAGGAGATGGAGTCATTAGACTTATGTTTTGTGGAGTCTCTACACCATTTTCACGAAGAATCCTTATTATAAGACTTGGGACAACAAGCTTTGACCTTGAGGTTGTCTTTATGGCTTCGACAATGATGTTGTACAAGTGTGCACCAATGTCAATGTAGATTTTCTCATGAAGCTCCATGAGGAATATGGCTCTAGCATTGTTGATGGTTTACAACCTCCTTACTGGATACAAGTTGAACATCATGATTAGGCAAGGCATCTCAAATCCGGAGGAATGGAGGTTGTGTTAAGGCATCTTCCTTCTCTATAGCCACCAATGCAGAGTTGCACAATTTCTAGAGAGACCATTTTGTCCTTGAACGGAATGAACCCGTCATGATCTTGTTCTCCAAACCAAGTACAGCATCAATGACATCCATGTCAAGAGTGAATGCACGACCTCTAACCTAGCATTCTATGTGATCCTCTTTGAGTGATGCATTTGCATAGAACTCTCTTATCAAAGGTTCACAAACTCTGGGGAGTTCACCAAGGTATTTATCCTAGCCTCATCCTTCAAAACAGCTAGGAATGAAGGAATCTTTAAGATCAGCAAGATTCACATATCTCTCCTGAATGATTGGAGTTGTTTCGAATTGATGGGAATATTGCTAATAGTGTTGAGGGGAGCGAAACAAGCTATTGTCAAGGGGCTTTCTCTTGTCACCACGTTGAGCAGATGTTTTTTGTGGAACCATCTACAAATTATAGCAACAAATACCACAAAAACAGAGCACAATAGCCAGTAACAAATTTGATTAGTAACTAGTTAGTACCAAAAATATAAACTAAGAATTAAACCCTAAAAACTGAAATTTAAAGAGTGATTGAAAAAAATTGACATGTGAAGATGCTAAACATCAAAGCATGATCTAATCATGGCATTAGACATACAACATGTTAAAGATTGTGTGTGTGTGTGTGCATCATGTGAAAAAGTGTGCATATAAGGCATGAAAACATGCAAGGGGCAGTGTGAAAAAACATAATCATTATTTGTTCCAATCATGGAAACATGATTATCCCTAAATTTTGTACTCAACGGAGTCCAAAAACATACATACAAAAACATCTAAATAGACATTTTATCAACAAGATGGTGTGCACATCACAATACAAAACACAGTATAATGCATGAGCATGAAATAGAAACATGTAAAACAAGTATTATACCATCATTCTCATCAAAACCCATACATCAATTTCATCACAAACAACAAAAACCCATGTTCATCAACCATATCTCAATATCTCAACACAAACAACAAATCCATGAAAAATAATGCCTTAAACTTGGAATAAAGTGAAAAGGAGTGAAACCCATACCTTTTCTAGGATTTGGAGTGAAGATTAAAGATGAAAATGGAGGTTTTTAGAGTGAAAATGGTGGTTTTGAGAGAGGGAGAGGCGGAGAAGACAAAGAGAAGGGCACGTGATGCGAGGGAAATTGAAATGTTTTGAAAATGTCTGAGTTTTAACCCTATTTTTGCAAAAAACATGATTTTCACGACTCAACTGACTCACGAGTGAGTCACCAAAATCTCTTGAACCCAGATTTTGAAAAATTTCTCTAAGTCATTTTTTTGATTAGGACTTACACTCACCAGTGAGTTGTGAATGCCTCTGGATGAACTCACGGCTCACGAATGAGTCGCCAAAAAGTCTAAAACCCAATTTTTTGAAAAAATTTCTAAGCATTTTTTTGCAACTTGAACTCTTACTCGGCTTTGAGTCGTGAAGCAATTTGGGTAAACTCATGACTAGAGCTTTGAAAACTCGCGACTCGTGAATGAGTCACCAAAAGGCAAAGTTGAAAATATTGGGATTTTTGTGAAAATTTTAAAACAAAACACTTTCCAAAAAAAACTTAAAAATATTTTTGGGTTTGATTAACAGATGCTTGAGTATGTACATCACATTTAATCAAGTATAATCACACAAATGAATAAGGCATTCATTGAACATAGACATGTGTGATGTGCGTGGTATCAAATTTGAGATAGTCCTTAGTTTAACGTGAAGCTTCAATGATCAAGTCATACACAATTAGCACTAAGTAGAGTGACCTATCTCAATTGTAGAAATGAACATATATGACCTCCCACATAAACTTGATTACATAGAGATAGAAGCTTTTCATTTGGATTCTTTTCTTTTGATCATTTTGATCATTACATCTCTTTATGAGATCGATGCATAAAATTTTTGATATTTCAATTTGATGAGTAAGCCATTGGCTTTTTGGCACCATACATTTTAGATACATGTTGCTTTCCCTTTTTCCTAGTCAAACACTAGTTTGTGTGACGACATTCTCAGCTCATTATCTCTTTTCGAGATTTGACATTTGTTGAGCCTTTAAAAAAAATAAATGAGTGGGAAGAGATATAGGTACAAGTCTATGCAGTCTCAAGATCAACAAAACTATTAACTAATCATTCATGACAAATTTGAAGATCTATTTACAACAATCACATAAATGTCAAGATGTTTCCCACAAAGATACAAGTGCATAGAGAACAAGCTAAGCTCATTAATGCACAAAGCCATTAGTGCGGAGGTACAAGGCTAAACATGCATGTGACAATACACAACAACGTCGATCAAACTTTTTGGATTTTATACTTCTTATGTGTTTTTGGATTTTTGACACAAAGCAAGTAAAGATTGATAAAAAACAACCGAAGCTTTTAAACAACAAAAACAATAAAAACATGGTTCCAACAAAGTAGTATGTGCTTTACTCAATTAAGATCAATTCAAGATAGATATGTAAAACACACAACACACATGAGATTCAAGGAATGGTACCGATACCGATGGTCTTACGTAGCGATTCGAATCGTGGACCATGAAGAGGTTTCATGAAGATGTCTGCCTTTTGGTTGTCTGTGTGAATGAATTCAAGACATAGGATTTTATCTCCCACCAAATCACAGATGAAGTGATAGCGAATCTTTATGTGCTTGGACTTTGAGTACTGAATAGGATTCTTGGAAAGATTTATGGCACTAGTGTTGTCACAGAACATACTCATCATTTCTTGAGGAATCCCATAGTCATGGAGAGGTTTCTTCATCAAAAGAGGTTGAGTACAACAACTCCCAGCAGCTATATACTCAGCTTCAACTATAGATAGAGACACTAAGTTCTGTTTCTTACTCATCCATGATGCAAGATTATTTCCAAGATAGAAACATCCACCCGAAGTGCTCTTTGGTCATCAATGATAAGTGTAATTTTTACATGATTTTTATTATCCTCTTATTTATTAAAAATGTTAGTTTTCCTTTATTTCTTTTGATTTGATTTGATTTTTATTTATATTTATCTATTCATTTGTGCTTTGAAGGAATGAGAAGATTTCAGATTAATCTACAAGGGCTTTACATGCAAAGTGGGGCTAGGCCAATTGAATCAAGTCAACTTACATCTAGCTAGGCATGAATTCAAGAGAAGACCAACCTAATTAAATTCAAGTCTAATTGGAGCAAGGAATCAAAGGAAATTTGCACCAAATCCAAGTCCAATTCGGATTAGGATTTCAGCCTGCACATCAGTAGTATTTTCAGCATAACTTTAGGCTCAGATGTCTAATCGAGATGATTCAAGTTGGGCTGGAAAGTTAATTTAAAGGCTACAATTTTGTAGTTTACCAAAAGTCCGAATTATGACGCTAAATGGGCCAAAATCGTTGGTTAGGTGAAGCCTAAAAATCTGGGATTTTCTCCAAACGAGAATAGGATTCCTTGACCTATTTAAAGGCTCTTTAGTGGAGAAACCTAAAAAAAAAAAAAGGGTGTGCCGCATTTGAAGAATTTTCTTTGGAGTCTTTTTGAGGACAAAAGGGCTCCGCTTCATGCTGATCAACCAATTCAGATGAAAGACATAAGTTTTATTTGTTTTCTTTTCAATTTTATTATGAACTAAATTTTATTTTCTAGAGCGTTGATGTA
>JAOXJQ010023039.1:0-23939 GCA_025762765.1 Quercus bicolor | reverse complement strand
AATTCAAGGATCCTTTTAACATTATCTTGTGCCTTTTTGTTGACACTTTTTTTTTTTTTTTTTTTTTTCCGAATTTACCTTGTTGTTTTGGCATGTCTTTCAATACGAATATCCTTACTTGTCATTTTACTTGTATTGTAGAAAGCATCCCTTGTACATTACTTGACTCTTAAACAGCCTGTTAGTTGCGGTGAGTCAAGGCCCGGTTCACCAAACCACTTATTAGGCTTGGGATCCTTGGGCCTGAGTGTCATAAAAAAAGGCATTCTCACAAATCTTAACAACATTCGAAGAGAAAATTATCCAAGTCATCTTCCTAGATCTCAAACTGCATTGGAATCAAGTCCAAAAGTGTTCAAAAACTTCAAAAGATTGCAAGTTAGTGAAGGTCTACGGATTCAAGTCTCCAAAGCTGTGAAGAACTTCCACTACAATCTTCGAAGACAAATAATATTCAAAGAACACGAAGAACATTCATCCAAATCATTCTTACAAGTCTCAAAGTTCTACTGGAATCAACTTCAAAGCCTCCAGAAACTTCAAAGACTTCAATCCATCAAAACTTCTTCGGATTCAAGCTCTAAAGCCTTGAAAAACTTTCACCATAAATCTTTGAAGATCAAGAACATTCGAAGAACCCACAAAGAACATGAAGAATGCGAAGAACAAGAAATCTATAACATGCACATAGCCAGAGATTCATCACAATTTCATTTTAAAGATCTTTCAATTCTCTTTTCAATCCAAGTGGAGGACATTTTGTATTTAAGTCAAAACTACATCGAAGCAATATTTGAATTGAAGACTTTTCTAAGGAGATCGAATCAGAAGACTGTTCTATTGTATTAGAATCTAAACATAAAGAATTGTACCTTCAAATTCATCAATACAAAATTACACTTGTAAAACATATTCAATTGTTTAATTTTCAAATTTGAGATTTTGTGTTTACAGATCCCTTGAAAAATATTCCTAAAACTACCACTACATAAAGAACTAGATTATTACTCTATAATCTACACTTTTTGAAGTGTCTTAAGCCAAACCACCCCTTTTATATTTATTAAAAAAAATCATTTCAAACTTGCCTTATATTATTCCATAAATCAAGTCGAACAAACCAAATTGGTTCAAACTTTTTTTTTGAAAACAAACTAAACATCATTCATTCATTAAAACAGTGAGAGTCAAAATACAAAGCTTCTAAGGCTGGTGGTGGAGATTCTTCCAACCATACAAGTTCACTATCTATTTGACTAGCATTCTTAATTAGACAGATTTGGTCAACTTAAATTTGAACATCTAAAATATTATCTAACTAAATTCAACAATAAAATAATATAACTGTGGCGCCAGAGAATTTGTGATCCCCGCCCACTTTACATTAGGGCTCAAGGCCCGCGCCGAGAAGAGGCATTGCCGAGAACATACAACGAAAGTCCAAATTGCCTAGAGGTATAGCCGAGGACGATCCTATCCTCGACATCCCAAAACCTAGAAGGAAAGAATGGCACGCCATCAAAGGCAGCCCCCAAAGCATTCCCAGAAGAAAGGGCGAGTACAGTAGGACGCACACGGGGGTATAGTGTAAGAGTGGTTCAAGGAAAAACTGTTACCTCCGCATTGAACGCGCCAACAAACGTCCTGGTCACATTAATGGGGAAAGGACCCCTGGATAGTGTGGCAACAAAGAACAAGGGAAAGGCTGCCATTACTGCAATTAAGTACTCTGCACCTGACAGATCCATGCTCTTCAGCTTTTACAACCACCCCCAACCACTTTGGGTATGGGTGGATAAGACAAGTATCAGCCCTATACAGCGGAACCTACACGTGGACGTTCGAAAGAGGGGAAAAGCTAGTATAAAAGGAGGAAGCAGTCCAGAAAGGGGGACAGCATGATGTATCATCTCTAGGACCATTGAACCCTAGCGTAAAAGGAATAATAAGAACATTAAGCTCCTCGGACAAGGTCCAAGGACTGGAGCCACCCAGGCCGTGCCGAGGAGAAAGTCTTCTTGGATACGCTTAGTTCACCTCTGTACGATCATCATGAACTCCATGAATAACGACTGTCCGTTCACCAAGGCCTAACCTTTTAGCCCACTCTCTACAAATTTATTGTTTGGGCCTTTAACATTCGAACCCAATACCAATTTGGGATCGTTACAAATTGAGTCCTTACAATAACCTAAACAAATTTTTTTATAGAAGAATATATACACTAACTAAATTATCATGAGGATTCATAATGTTCAACCAATTTTTTTTTTTTTTTTAAAAAAAAAACGTTTTAAAATGTTTTATGTCACATAACTTCTGACCATCCAAAAAATTGTTTAGAACCAAAATACTACCTAAATTGGTATTATTTTTGAGTCAATAAAATAAATAATAGGGATATTTTAGAAATTTTTTTTGAAAGATAAGTACAACATGTTGCTAACCTCGTAGTTTGAACCCTTTCCCCCCCTAGACGCCCAAGCATTTTGTGCATGGGGAGGTGCTAATTCAGAGGAGAATCTGAGTACTTAAGATATAAAATCCAACTCTCACAAAACCATAGTAGGTTTACAATTTTAAACCAAACCCCCACTTTTTTTTTGGGTCTAGTGTCATTATTTTTCTTTCTTTTTTAATTTTTTTTTTGAAGATATGGATTAGTGGGAAAATGTCCTATTTTGTAGGCATTTTAAGTGGAGTTTAAGATATATTTTTACTGGGTTGTCCTCAAGTTTTTACCCTATTAAACGTAAGGTTTAAGGGTATTTCTGAATTACATAAAAGTCTAGCCCAAAGAGGAGAATCTCTTTATAGATAGTATAGATAAGTGTATAGAGCCTATAGGCTACTTTAAGAGTTGTACTTACACTTATAAAACTTTGATGTACCATTCTCATTGTCCTTAATTACTTGACCAAAACCCCCTAGAAAAATAAAATTATCAAAAGGATTCCCTCCTTGGCTTTGTCTCACATTGCTAAAATGAGGGTTAGGTGTTGTTCTATAAGTGTCTAAGCCATGTTTTCCAAAAATAAAAATAAAAATAAAATTGGGAGTTGGGCTTACACTTATAAGGTTTTACTGCTGCTACCACTACCAATTGGGCTGACGATAAGTCATCTTTGAAGCCCAATCCAAAAAGCGAAGAATGTTATGGTTAAACGTCGCCGTTTTAGATATGTTTAAGTTATCATAGGAAGCTCAGCGAATTCACAGTCGAGTTCACACATCCAAGGAACTTGAACTCCACGACCAGACAAGAAAGAGAACTCAACTCAACGATATTGCTATTGTAGTTCATTACACAGGCACTGAAATGACAATCAATCATGACCCACAACAAGGTTTCACTTTCTTACTTTCTCTCTTAACGCAAATGTTGTCTTTGCTATATTAGTTTATGTTGTCCCCATTAAGATTTTCATATAAATTAATTCTTTAGATAACCCAATAATATATTTTTTTTTTCCCTGTTTAAATTTGTATTTTTTTTGCAGATTGCTTCGTTTGAAAGAAGAAAAAGAAGAAGGGTCAGGATTTTTCTGATAATTCTGTGGATAAGTTGACTGAGTAGAAAACTTGGGAGGTACACTTCAACTGAACACTACAATTGTTATGTACGTTTTCCCTTTATCTTAAACCTTTAATATGTATTGAATGTTTGTTCAATTGCTGTTTTACCTGCAAATGCAATGTAGGATTGGGTTCAGCAACAATGATATCACCCAACATACCAAAATTAAGTAACTTTTTATTTGATTGATAATCATCTAAAGTGGAAATTATTTCAGCCAATTGCATCAAGCTTAAACTTGATTCTTGCATGCTTGTTCCTGCGGAAGCACACACTAAAATAAGAGGGAAAAATTGATTGGTGGCATATTCGATCAAAACCAACAAAAAGAAAATCGTTTAAACTGTGTGAATTCTCGGTACTTGTGTTGTAGTCATTGGGAGACTTTTTTAGCTCATCTTGAGTAAACAAAAGTAGAAGCCTGTAAGTTCAAATCTTCCTGCCTAAACAACAAACCAGACGCATGTATACATTTTGTCCTGTAAGTTGGCATCATGCCTGTGTAGGTGCAAGCCAAAGTTCTTAAAAATGTTGATTCTTGGGAGGATATTGATGGCAATATTTTCCTCTCTTTTGGGTTTCTTGTTGGTATATATAGTTGCAATTTTTATGATTGTTAATGATGCTTTGCATAAAGGTTGGATCTTGATGCGATGGTAAGTGCTCTCGCACAAGTGAAGTGTTGAAGGTTTGAGCGTGGGAATAAGGTTAGATCCAAAATTAGGAGTAAGGCTGTGTACCAACTACCTCCCCCAAACCCAACAATAAGGGCCTTGTGTGCTGAGTATGAACTTTTTGGGATGAAGTTTCCTTTATAGCAGTTCTAGAATATAATTATGCTTTTTTACTTATTCGTTTGTTGAAGACTACCAATGGTAGAAAAACCTCTAAATTTTCATTCTGTGTTTGTTGGGCACTATGGATATTAGGATTTCGGTCATTCTTGTCACTTGAAAATGCTTTGACACTTGGAAGTGCTGAAGGTTTGAGCGTGGGAATAAGGTTAGATCCAAAATTAGGAGTAAGGCTGCGTACCAACTACCTCCCCCAAACCTAACAATAGGGGCCTTGTGTGCTGAGTATGAACTTTTTGGGATGAAGTTTCCTTTATAACAGTTCTAGAATATAATTATGCTTTTTTACTTATTCGTTTGTTGAAGACTACCAATGGTAGAAAAACCTCTAAATTTTCATTCTGTGTTTGTTGGGCACTATGGATATTAGGATTTCGGTCATTCTTGTCACTTGAAAATGCTTTGACACTTGGAAGTGCTGAAGGTTTGAGCGTGGGAATAAGGTTAGATCCAAAATTAGGAGTAAGGCTGCGTACCAACTACCTCCCCCAAACCTAACAATAAGGGCCTTGTGTGCTGAGTATGAACTTTTTGGGATGAAGTTTTTTGAATTCCTTTATAACAGTTCTAGAATATAATTATGCTTTTTTACTTATTCATCTTTTGAAGACTACCAATGGTAGAAAAACCTCTAAATTTTCATTCCGTGTTTGTTAGGCACTATGGATATTAGGGTTTCGGTCATTCTTGTCACTTGAAAATGCTTTGACACTTGGGAGTAGAAAACTTTCATGATGCACAAACAACTTTCTGAGATGTCATTATGAAATTGGGTCACTTTTATTATATGCAGATGAAGTTCTCATGGTTTAGGATATAGAACATGACTTCTATTTTTGTAATCTTTTGGATGCTTGGTTTTATCTATTCTTGAAAATTCAGTATAACGAATTGTTAGTAAGACTTCTATACATGGAAAATTATTTTGGAGTTGTTAGAATGAGTTATATATGTTATTCTACAAATCAGATTTTTCATTTGATGTATTCACATGTGATGAAAGATGATTAATGAACTGGTATTGTTTTTTTGAATGTTTTCACACTTCTAAATTGTGCTTCATACCTTTGTCCATGTGCATATTATCAATTAAATATGATACAGAGACCTTTATGATTTTGGTAGATTATATGTTTCTTTGGTCATTTTGGGTGTCTTACTGGCTGTGTTCATTTTAGAAAGAAGGCAAAAAGGGGGGGGGGGGGAGTTGGATATTCTTAATCTCATTGTAAAAGATTGCAATGTCCATGGTTCATATGACTCTGCAGTTTTTCATTACAGTGTTCAATATCTTCTGCAAGAATAATCCTGAGATTGCAAGAGATAGATGTAGGACAGTTATGAGGCCTCCACAAGTTCTTTAAGGGGGTGCACAGAAGACAGGGTTTGTAAATTTTATGATCTATGAAAAACATATGCTTCGTTTTTGCTTTTTAAACATTCATAATCTTTCCTTGACATGTATTATTGCTGAGAACCTATTTAAGATAACGGTTATGTGCTCATCTTTTTAATCTACTTTAAAATTCCAATATAAAATTTTTGCTTCAAGATTTTTAAAGGATTCAGATAATTACTACTTTTTTTTGTGTTTATTTATTACTTGAGTTGTTATCTCATACAAATATATGGTTACCTTTAATGCCATTTTGATTGTTTCTATTGTTTTGGGATGCATAGGTAGCCAGAGCATGTCTTAACATTCTTATCGTTTGAAATGGGGACAAGTGGGGATCTTTGGGTGGACAACCGCGGTTAGTAGTTAAGGGTAGATTTGCTCCTTAAAGCTTGGAAGGGATCTTGCGAGATGCATAAGTAAGTACATAATATACTATTTCCTTGGAGTAATTATGAGATGCATATATCAAAAATTCAGTGTGAAAGTTGAATGAGATAAACTAATCCATTGAGGATCCATAATTGACTCCAAATTTTGGAACTAAGGCTTTATTGTTGTTGTTGCGTTGTTGTATATATCAAAAATTTAGTGTGAAAGGAGAATGCGCTAAATTGTTTCAAATTCTCATTAATAAGTAAAATTAGTAATCAAGGTTACAAAAAATCAGAGCTAGAAAGGGATATACCTTTAATCTTAGGGATATAATTTTAATTTTAAAAGTATTATATGAAAATATGTTACATTTTATTTTGCATCATACAAATTTCAACTTATAAATTCATGATCTAACTAATCGCTTTTGTCTTCCACTAATTACAAAGCCTACTACCTACCAAAAACATGTCATAAGTAAACATGATACTCAAGTTCTCTCTTTTCCTTAGTTTTGATGATTCCACTCATATCCTAAAGGTAGGGTCTCAAATGAATTGCATATGTTGGTCAGTGCTTGATTAGAGTCATAATATCAGCTCTAAGTACTAAATTTTCTGGACCATGTTTTGTTGTGGTAGATGAATATGTCATATGTAATAGCTGCAATAGTCCAAATACCTCTAAAGAAAAAAAAAAAAAAAAGAGAAAAAAAACCCTTATTCAGGAAATTTGTCTCAAAAAGCCTCCCCCATGAAAAGTACGCTTTCTATAAGACAAAATTTGGGTATTCATGTTTTAATCCAATGGTCCAAGTAGACCCTAGATGTATTAGATGGTTAAGATCAAATTTTAAAATTTTCTATAGTTTTTAAATCACAATGCCCCCTCTCCCAGTAAGTTTTAAACTTTTCATAGAAATTGGTAATATGTACACACACACACACAATTTCAGTTATTTTTTGAAACATTTTAGCTTGCATTGGGAGAGACATGAAAAATTAATTGTTTATCAATTATAATAAGACTATTGGATCATGGGTGGATAGCCAAGGGCTAAGATATTTATAATTGTTCTGCATTAAGAAATTTACATTATTTAATTATTTCAGAAATGTAACAGTGAGATGTGTGTTATTGAAATATTCCGTTCCAAATAGGTAAACTAGAACGGTTATTAGGGAACAAATTTAAAACTTTGCTGACATTGCGGACATTTATTCTCATTTAGATAAAGGGTCTTACTGCTGAATGTTGATGCCCCTTTGTTTTCTTATTGGGTTTTTCTTATAGGCCTGGAGTTCAATGATAGCTACTAACAACCACGAGTTGTCTAGAGTAAAGAGTTTCAAACTTGCTCACTAAAAAAACCCGGTCTAAAGAGGGCCACCATTAGGCTGTTGACATGTGACTTCATGAGAAAATGGACCTCCATGAACATCAAATGCTGGGGATGCATGGGGATCTGTCTTTGACTTATAAGGTACAAATGGTTTCTCCTTGATGTGCACTTCACCAATACCCTCGTTACTCTCCTCTATATTCCCCTGTAGCTATAAAGAAAACTCAAGGTTCCACAACACATCATACATAGATGGCCTGTCGATGCGTTGATTAGCCACATACCTCATTGCAATCTCGGCAAACCGCTTGAAGCATTCGGGTGCAATCTTCCCCTTTAGATAAGGATCAATCGTCTGATCTAGAATACCTTTCTCATGGCATTGTGCAGCCCACTCTGCCAAACTCACTTGCTCCTCTGGAAGTGTTGTGTCCAATACTGGCTGAGCACACAAGATCTAAAAAGAATGACCCCAAATGAGTAAACATCAGATTTTTCAGTTAGTTGTTGTAGCAAGAAGTACTTTGGATCCAAATATCCAAAACTACCTTTAACAACTATGGTTACATGTGTCTTATGACTCTTATCCAAAGTAGGATACATTTTTGACAAGCCAAAATTGGAAACCTTGGCAACCCACTTCTCATCCAAGAGAATGTTAGTTGTCTTAACATCTTGGTGGATAATAGTGTGCTTGGTACCAATGTAGAGATAGTGTAAACCGCGAGCAACTCCAATGCATGTCTCAAGCCTTCGCTTCCAGGGCAATGGCGGTTTTTGGGTCTTGTATAGATGCTCACACAACGTTCCATGAGCCATGTAGTCATAAACAAGAATCATTTCACAGTTTTCTTCACAATAGCCAATCAATGAAACAGGCGAAAATGATGAAGTTTTGAAAGCATTTCAACCTCAGTTTGAAACTCATCTACTCCTTGCCTAGAGAGTGGGTTTCCATGCTTGATTGCTACTTTGCTTGCTCCATTGTCAATTTCTCCCTTGTAAACTTTACCAAAACCTCCAACCCCAAGGAGCTGAACCTCATCGAAGTTCTTAGTAGTAGTGCTGATCTTAGTAAACGAGAAGTGGTGACATTGTGACAATGGTTCTTGGTAAATCCTCCTTGATGTTCTTTGTGCCACCTAGAAGGAACTACCCTTGCACTCAAATCTTTTCCATGTTGGCGACGGGAGGCAGCAATAAGAAAGAAACCCAGAATAAGTGCTAAGACAATTCCAACACCAACACATCTGATGATAATTGCTTTCTGATTCTTTGTTTTACCACCATCAGATGATGCTCTAGCCCTTGTTGGGTCAATCACATCCTGTTTAGGAGCAGGAATGAGATTTGGCCCAGCAAGATTACCATTTGTACCATTAACTTTGAGTATCTCTACTCCACTCAAAGTCACATTGTAATAATCAGGCTTACTAGGTGGGACAGGATGCAGCACAAGCCACATATTCTGCTGCGGGCTTCCATTTGGAACAAGAACCACGTAATCCTTATACACTTCAATCCCATCTTGCTTATCTGCCTAGGCAATAACATCTACCCCTTTCTAAGCAGTTTGATTATAAAGGAAGATATCAAACACTCTTTGATTAATCTTGGTTATGTTTTCCTGAATTTTGCAGAAATGAAGCCTAACAAGGTAAAAGAATCCGGAATCAACTGAGAAAATTCAAGTCAAATTGTAATTGAGATTGATTTGAGGATTCGACCCAATTGATCTAGCAGCGCCGTAGACATCAATTGGTTCAACAAAAGTAGGCATGCTCATAGGATACTGGATTGTCATGTTATTAGCAGAATATGCAACCCCAAAGGAAGCCCCATAGAGGTATGGCAAGTTATCAGCCCAGGACCTGTAAAGACTCGTATCATGGGAGGGTGAAATATCATTTCCACCCACGTTCAATTGATAAACATTCTTAAGTGCAGTGGAGTTATCAATGTAGAAAGAGCATTTTGACCCACAATCATCAGAGTTCCATCTGTGGAACTATAAATATCAGCATTGACACAATCTCAATGCCATTCACAAATGCATACGCCCTTGGAGCTTTGGCGGATGGGATGAAACTTATATCCAATGTTGCACCCTCATCATTGATTGAATACTCCTTCACAAGAAATGCAAAATTCAATGCTTCCGGAGTTTGTGCAGCATTGAAGTTGTTAAGGAGAGTATAAGGCCCGGCCATGACAGAGAAAACACCATCAGATGCATTTAAGCCCGCATAGGAAGCCACATAAAAGTAAAGACGGACAAATTTATGACCAGTAACAACCGGAATACTATATGTGAAATTCAAGGGAAAAACCCGAGCATTCATGTAAGGGACTGAAGGGTCCTGAATAGCAGCTTGGGATGTGATGGATTTCCCATTTGCTGACAGATACTTAGACCCAATATCCATGGTCCATTGTCAACCATTAGTATCGGTACTTATAGGACCCCTTGATAATGCCTTAAAATGTATACGTATTATATATTTATGTGGGTGTTATCTCCTTATTACTATGCTTAATTTGTATAATTAAGTCATGATTTGCATTAATTCCTATTATTTATTTTTACATTATTTCTTAAATAAGATGTCATTCATTGCGTGTAATTTTCTACATTCAGAAAATCATGTGAAAAAGATGAGTTTATAGGAGTTTATGAGAGAATGGAGACCAAACTAGAATTAAAGAGGAGCTAAAGGACCATGCTTAAATGTCTACGAAGGTGCAGCTAGAGTGCTTGGGTCGTCTATCATGTTTGGAAGTTTCAAATAAGGAAAGAAATCAAAGAGGCATAATCTGAAAAGGAAAAATCAGACTTGAGCACTGATCAGTATTATGGGCGTATCTCTCTCTTCAAAAATCCAATTGACACAAGGCCAGATGGGTTGGAACCGTAACTTAAATATCTACAACTTTTCAATTTTGAGTTTTTTGAAATTCACAATTTTTGAATGCTAAAATTAACTCACAAGTTACTGCTGTAAAACTGGATGAAAATTAAAATAGTAAAAGTTTTATTCTCTTTGGACACTTTGACATTAAGGTTTGGAAGGGAGGTTGTGTAGAACAAATTTGGCAGATAAAACCTTATATTTTCGTTTCTTTGGTGTTAACCTAAACTCTTTGCTAGGGCTAGGGGTTATGTTTCTTGTATATAGTATGAATATTCAATGTGATTCTTTCTAGGATTTTTATCAATAACATATTTGATTGTTCAATTAGATTTCTTTTGATGTATTAGTTCATCCATGCTTTCAATAAGTTCAATCATGTTTTTCTTATTGTTTAGATTGATTTCTAATAGTTTCAAATAAAAATTAGGTTTTAAAGTGAATGAGTTTTTTCTGAAAATTTTTCTAATTGCATTAGTAATCTAAATTATCATGCGTTCTTAAATCTTCTCAATTTAACCGAATCATAAGTATTTAATTGTATAAGAACAATCATTTATGAAACATATAATTTTTTAGATCACAAATAATTTATATCGATATAGGAAAACACTCCAATGCCCTAGTATTTACATTATTGACTTTAATCAGTTACTAGGCAAAAATTATTCTTCATCTTCACCAAAAGTTTTTTTTTTTTTTTTTAAATTATATTGTCTTTGAATTTACCCTATTCCTTGTGGTTCGACTTCGATACTCCGAGAATTATATTGCTATGATCTCCTGCACTTAGGAGTGAGCAAGCACCCCCACAACTTAGGAGGATTTTCTCAGTTGGTACATAATTGGCAGCCAGAGTTGCATGAAATGTAAAAGCCAAGTAAAGAATAATGGGTATAGGTATAGACACAAAACCAAGATTATAAGTGTTCCTCATTGACTCAAAGTTCAAAATTTTCACCAATTGGTTGAGGTTTTATAAACCATAAAATAAATATTTTAATGATTTGAAAAAATCTTGAAGCACTCACCAAATCCTTCAGAGCCAAGAAAATGCAAATGATTAAAGAAGTTGAGCTCCAAAGGTCGGAGTTGAACAACTATTACTACAAAATCTGAGTTACAAAAACGAGAAGCTGAAACAAAGTAGAGCTTTCTTACATTTACTGTTTACTTTGGATTAATGCCAATTGTGGTACTGTGTTTGCAACTTTGCCTACTTTCCATTGCTAGGAGCTGGCAGTGGACGACAAATTCAACAAGGAAGTGATGTTTATGTTACAGAAATCGTTAAAAGGAAAATCAGTCACATTTTTTTCCCTTGGTTGCATTCTTTTTGGTTACAATCCACTGACCCCTCATGGATTCTCTTGCTAATTTCAGACGATTCTATGGACTATTTGAATTGAGTAAAGATAGATACACCAATTTTTTCACAACTTGTTAATGTGGCAATTGTGATTGGGTTAACATTTAACAAAACTCACATAGACTATTATTGTCGCCACATTTATTATGCACTAATCACAACAAGATCATATCAATAGCAGTAAAAAAATTTGTAAACATTTTGGTGTCAGACCTAAATTACTTTAATTGGGTCATCTCTATTAGAACCTTAAGTGGGTCTCAGCTGATTTCTGAGATGAACACATTACATAGGTGAGTGTAGGCGTGTAGCTGTCCCTGAAAATTTGGTGGTATTGGTCTTAATTAGCTAATAATTCTAATAGTGAACATTATTTCCCAGAAGTCGCAGATGCATGACAATTACAGTGGTCGTAGTCCTAATAGTAATAAAAAACAGACCAGTCGGATTGGTTACATTCAACAATTTTCCCATGTACACTATTCACTAGCATGTTGTTGGACCACAAGGTATGTCTCTCACACCATTCATAATGTCTTTCTGACTAGACTCATCCCTCCTCATCACTTTTGAATTCAAACTTACTCCAATTGTATTTATACTACCTGGATTGCATTGATTCTAGTCCAGATTTACAATCACTAGGTGTTGCACTGTCATCCTATTTGTGCAACACCTAATAGATCATGAAAATCCTAACCCTTTGTATTATACTATTAATTCATCCTTGTCATGCATGATTCTTTTTTTCTAGTCGGTGAACCTTGGATAATAAGATACTAATATCTAGGAAATTCTCCATTTATTTGCGAGCTTAATACAATCAGCTTCCTCCTTTTGAAAAGGGGGAAAAAATAGCAATAAGCCAATAACATTTATACCGTGTGTCAAATGTACATGTCACTTACTAAAATATTGAATACCCAAAGTAAAAGAACAAAGTTGCACAAAATGCAATGAAAGTATAACTGACATTTCAGGGTAACTATAATTAAATTAGAGAAAAGTTGACAAATGTCATATCAATATTGGTTTATGAAATATTTTAAAAAAAATTTATGGGAAAATAAAAAAGAAATTATTATTATTTTTTAAATATTTTTTTATAAAAGTGGTATCAAAACTTTCCTTAAATGATTCATTAACAAATAATCTAAGGGCATTCGTTAACTAGAGTCATTAATTTATCATCTTAAACATAACAAGAAACTAGTTGCAGACCCATGCGATGTGTGAGAATAAATAATTATTTTGTATTGTAATATAATGTATAGTTTTTTTTCTAAATTTTTTTGAAGATAATTTGTTCTCCCAAAATATTAATCAAATTTTTATTCGGTCCAATTAGGTCTACTTCGGTCCAATTTGGTCAACTCAGTCCAATTCGCTCCACTCGGTCAATTGTGGTCTCCTTTCAGTCCATTTTTGACTAATTAAGCCTTAAATTGATTCTTTTTATAGGTTTATTTTTATTTTTATTTTAATTTTAGCTCAAAAATTCATTTTTTTCTTAATATTTTGGTTGAAAAGTATGAAATTTTATTATAATTAGGCTAAACTCTTTAGTTTTGAGTTAAAATACAAAGAAAATACTAAAATAGACATTAGAAATTAGAAATATGAGCCCTAAAAATGCAATAAAAATGATAAAAATTCAAAAGTCTTATTTAGTCCACATTAGTTCTATTCAGTCCATTCAGTCATCTTTGATCCAATTTGGTCCTATTTAATCCATTCTGTCCACTTAAGTTATATTACGTCTGATTCAGTCCATTTGGTCCACTTTAGTCTTATTTGGTCCATTATGGTCATATTCGGTCCATTTTCTCCACTTTGGTTCTATTCAGTCCATGCTGTACACCTAGGTCCTATTTAGTCTACATTGGTCCTATTTGGTCTGCTTCAGTCTAGTTTGTTCACTTCAATCTGATTTGGTCCCATTCTGTCCATTCTGTCGACATCGGTCCTATTCGGTCCATTCGTTCTTATCTGGTCCATTCAGTCCTATTCGGCCCAACTTGTTCCTATTTGGTCCTATTCAGTCTATTTGGTCCTATTCGGATCACTTCGGCTAATTTTGGTCCACTTCGATCTATTTTTGTGCACTTACATAATGGGAAAAGACATGTTTGGGTTGAAAGCACCTACCTAAATTCAAATTTATTAATATATATATATATATATATATATATATATATATTGATAAGGATATTTTAGCCATAAAATTAATACCCCCGAAACATCGCTCAAAAAGGTCGATGGCACCCACATACTCGTCAACTTCATGGAAACCAATGGAAGAGTGAGGCCGATGACACCAAACATGACAACCCCACAATGAAACTTGACAGCGTCTCCATAGGTCGACGGGAATTCAGGATTGACGGATGTGGAGAGGTCGATGGGGTTAAGGAGGCTGACGGGTCCAGCCTGGCTTAACTTGACCCCCACAGATGTCTATGTAAGGAAGTTTCTTGTATCCCAAGATCAACCCTAATAAAAGGAATCCCTACAAGGAAAGGATCCCGCAAAGTACGTGTATTAATGAGGATCTTCCCTACAAGGAAAGATCTTTTCCACCAAGAAATGAAGGTCAGATCTACACTACTATAAAAAATCCCAAAGCCCTCACAAATCAAGATACACATAATTTACCCTAGTTCTGACATTCTAGAGTTGTGAAAATTCTTTAACTTAACTTTTGGAGGGTATTTGGTTGATACCACACCAATATTCTCTACAAGGTCTTCTTTGTTTTTGTTTCGCAGGTTCTGTCTAGAGCACGTGAGAACTGTGGGGCTCACTGACGATTTTTGGCATCATCAATTGGCGCTGTTTGTGGGAAAGAGAGTAAAACAGTAACAACCATATTACCACTTCTCAAATAAAGAGTTGTATGGTACTCACTCGCTCAATGGCAACCAATAACCATACCAGAGAAGAACCACGCACTGCTGCCTTTGAAAGACAAGTACAGACCCTAGCCGCAACTATGGAACGCCTTACCAAGCAAAAACATGATCTAGAGGAACAGCTGCGCCAAAGGGATACTGGGCCCAACAGTCACGGGAAGGAGCAAGAGGGCATTAGTGCCGAAAGGAGGGACCGAGAAGGACCGAAAGGCAGCCATGGCCCAAGTAGGCAAGAGTGACAAGATACCAATCATCCATTTGTCACAGATACGGCACCACCACATATGATTGTGGAGATGCAAATGATGAAGGAAAGGATGGACCTCATGATGAATGCGCTCAAGGGGTGGGTGTCAAACGACCTTAACGAGTTAGTCCATCGGACAGACTCGCCCTTCACAGCACCCGTCCTTTCATTCCCCTTTCCTGCAAAGTTCCATATGCTGCAGTTAGAAGCCTATGATGGGTCAAAGGATCCCTTGGACCACTTGGAGACATTCAAAACCTTCATGCACTTATAAGGTTTGACGGATGAGATCATGTGTTGAGCCTTCCTAACTACGCTAAAGGGTCTCACAAGGGTGTGGTTCAGCAGACTGACACCCAACTCCATCGATACCTTCAAGGAGCTGAGTGCAAAATTTGCCTCGCACTTTATCGAGGGACACAGGTATAAGAAGTTCACTACATGCTTAATGAGCATCAAGCAATGGGAAGACGAGACACTGAGGTCTTACATAACCCGTTTCAACAAGGAAGCTCTCTCGATAGATGAAGCTGATGACAAGATACTTATTGCTGCATTCACTAATGGTCTGCGAAAGAGGAAGTTTTTGTTCTCCTTATACAAGAATGACCCAAAGGCCATGACAGATGTGCTTTATCAAGTTACTAAGTACATGAATGTAGAGGACGCACTGCTAGCCTGAAAGGAGAAACCCAAGAAGAGGGAAAAGCAAGACGATGCCCAACAGGAAACGGGATGGAAGATGACTAGAATCGGAGATCGATGGGAGGACAGATGCTTCAAACCCTCCACTGGAAGGTTCACCAACTTCACCCCACTGACTACCTCGATTGATCAGGTGTTGATGAAACTTAAGGACGACACAACCTTGACGTGGCTTAGCAAGTTAAAGGGAGATCCTAGCAAGAGGTCTACAGACAAATATTGTGGTTTTCATCAGGACCACGATCACGACACGTCTGAATGCTATGATCTGAAGCAGCAGATTGAAGCCCTTATTAGATAAGGGAAACTACATTGATTTGTCAGCAAAGAAAGGGCAGATCCACCACAGAAGCAGGTTGCTAAAAGGGATAACGAGCGCCCCAGGCCACCCATAGAGGATATAAGGATGATTGTAGGGGGCACCATGGCAACGTCCAACTGACAGGCTTTGTCCCAAAAATGGTGCAAGTCAACAACCCTATAGTTGGATTCTCGAAAGAAGACGCTCGACATCTCCACCACACACACGACGATACACTTATTGTTAGTATTCGGGTAGGGGACTACAATACTCACCGGGTCCTGGTTGATAATGGAAGCTCTACTGATATCCTCTACTACCCGGTATTCCAGCAGATGAGGATTGAAAGAGAGCGACTCGTATTAGCCAATGCGTTGCTCGTTGGGTTTGAAGGAACGAGGGTATACCCCCTCGGTGCGGTCACATTGCTCGTGATGGTCGGTGACTACCCTTAGCAAATTACTAAGGATGTTACATTCCTTATTGTCGATTGCTCGTTTGCCTATAATTCCATATTGGGCCGACCTACCCTTAACTTTTGGAAGGTCATGACTTCAACTTATCACCTGATGATCAAATTCCCCACTAAGTATGGAGTAGTAGAGGTACGTGGGGACTAAGAGGCAACATGAGAGTGCTACATAGCAATGCTAGAGATGGACGACTACTTTCAGACCATGAAAATTGAAGAATAAAGGGCAGTCGCAGAGCCCGTTGAAGGATTGGAGGAGATACTTCTTGATAACTTTAGGCTTGAGCAAACGACTAGGATTGGCACCCTCACCAGTTCATTAGTCTATCAAGCGCTCACGGCATTTCTAAGAGAAAACCAAGATGTCTTTGCTTGGTGTCATGAAGACATGCCCAAGATCGACCCTTTAGTCATGGTGCACAGGTTGAATATGTCACCCTTTTTTCCACCTATCCGTCAGAAGAAGTGAGTGTTTGCCCAAGAATGAGATCGGGCTATAACGGAAGAAGTTCGCAAACAGCAAGATGAAAAATTCATCAGGGAGGTGTACTATCCCAATTGGCTGGCCAACGCAGTGATGGTTAAAAAAGCCAATGGGAAATGGAGAATGTGTGTAAACTTTACCGACTTGAACAAGGAGTGCCCCAAGGATAGCTACCCCCTCCCGCGGGTTGACATCTTGGTAGACTCAATAACAAGACATCAGTTTTAAAGATTCATGGACGTCTTTTCTAGTTACAACCAGATCAAATTAGACGAAGTTGACTAGGAGAAAACTTCGTTCGTCACCAGCCAAGGCCTTTTATGCTATAAGGTGATGTCGTTAGGTCTCAAGAACGTGGGCACAACGTATTAGAGGCTCATGAACAAAATGTTTGCACATCAGATTGGAAGAAATATCCAAGTTTACGTGGACGATGTGCTAGTAAAAAGCCAAAGGGAGGATGATCATTTAGACGACCTTAAAAAGACCTTTAACACACTCCGCTCTAACAACATGAAGCTCAATCCAAGTAAATGCGCATTTGGGGTGACGGCTGGAAAATTCTTAGGGTTCATGGTGTCTCAGAGAGGTATCGAAATCAACCCAGATAAGATCCGAGCCATAATAGGGATGGCACCACCAAGAAACACAAAAGAAGTGCAATGCCTCCACGGCAAGATAGGTGCGCTGAACAGGTTCGTTTCAAGGGCGACAGACAAGTGTCTACCTTTCTTTCGCATGCTGAAGAAGTCCTTCGAGTGGATGGCTGAATGCCAACAAGCTTTTGATGATCTAAAAGCATACCTCTCTTCCTCACCATTGCTAAGTCCCTTCCAACTAGGCGTAGAGCTATTTCTCTATCTGGCTGTCTCCTTGGCTGCTGTCAATACGGCCTTAGTCAAAGAAGAAGACAGGGTACAGAAATTGGCTATGATTTTTTTTAATAAAAAAAACCCAATTGATTTTTTTATATAAAAAAACTGAATTTCATAAGTATATATAGGCCATGTATATAGAAACATCTCAGGCTTGCATTGAGAAAGAAAAAACAAATTAATTGTTGAGTTATTATCATTGGAGCTAGGCACTTAACCTTATTAATCAATGCCAAAAGAATGATATAGACCCTGTTGGTTGATTTTAGCAGAATTAAATAAACTTAATCAAATTAAACAATTATGATGTTCTATGAATGACACGGGAAATTTATTTATAAAGTGAAAAACCAATGCATGAACTAGAGTTTCGAACACACAAATTCCTAGAGCATCTTCATAAAAGATTAAAATATAAGCCTAGAGCATCAAAGAAACTTGTTTTACACTAATATCCATAAGTGAGTACAAAATCATGTTGTGTAGCTATATTCTTACACTTGTTTACCTCCACTATTTTATACAAATATCACTAATTAATGCGTAAATGTACTTTTTAAAAAGAGAGAAAAAATGTCCACATTAAAACATGAAAATGGATGTGAGAGATTAATTGCCTTCTTATATTTCTATAGGCCTAAAGTGTAACGATAACTACAAATAACAACGATTTGCCTAGAACTTCGAACTTGCTCACTTAAAAAAATCCAGTCCAAAGACGCCACCATTAAGCTTCAAAGACCTGTCTTCTTCAGATAACGAACCTTCACCCCCATTAAAACTTGGAGATGCATCAAGATCTTTCTTGCATTTACAGGGTACGTATGGCTCCTCCTCAATGTGGTTTCCACCAATACCTTTGTTGCTTTCCTCTGCACTCCTTTGTAGTTGCAAAGAAAACTCAAGGTTCCACAAAACTTCATCCATATATGGCCTGTCAATGCCCTGATCAGCCATGCACTTAATTGCAATCCTAGTAAATTGCTTAAAGCTTTCAAGTGCAATTTTTCCCTTTAAATAAGGATCAATTATCTGATCGAGTGTACCATTCTTGTGGCAGTGTACAGCCCACTCTGCCAAACTCACTTGCTCCTCTGGAAGTGTTCGATCCAATACTGACCGAGCACATAAGACCTCAAAAAGAACGACCCCAAATGAGTAAACATCAGATTTTTCAGTCAGTTGCTGCAACAATAAATACTCTGGATCCAAATAACCATAACTACCTTTAACAACAGTGGTTATATGTGTTTTATCCAAGGTAGGACTTATTTTTGACAACCCAAAATCGGAAACCTTGGCAACCCACTTCTCATCCAAGAGAATGTTAGTTGTCTTAACATCCCGGTGGATAATAGTGTGCTTGGCACCGGTGTGGAGATAGTGTAAACCGCGAGCAGCTCCAATACATATCTCAAGTCTTCGCATCCAAGACAATGGAGGTTTTTGGGTCTTGTACAGATGCTCACGCAGTGTACCATGAGCCATGTAGTCATAAACAAGAATCATTTCACAGTTTTCTTCACAATAGCCAATCAATGAAACAAGGTGGAGATGATGAAGTTTTGAAAACATTTCAATCTCAGTTTGAAATTCATGTACTCCTTGCCCAGAGATTGGGTTTCCACGTTTGATTGCTACTTTGGTTGCTCCATTGTCAATTTCTCCCTTGTAAACTTTACCAAAACCTCCAAACCCTAGAAGTAGAGCCTCGTCGAAGTTCTTGGTAGCAGCATTGATCTCAACAAAGGAGAAGTGACGACAAAGGTTTCCTCGAAGTTCTGGGTGCCACCCAGAAGGAACTACCCTTGCACTCAAATCTTTTCCACGTTGGTGTCGAGAAGCAACAATAAGAAAGTAACCAATAATAATGACTAAGACGATTCCACCACTAACACCTTCGATGATAATTGCTTTATGATTCTTTAGTTTAGCATCACAAGAAGATGGTCTAGCCCTTGTTGGGTCAATTACATCAGGAATAGGATTCAGCCCAGCGAGATTACCGTTGGAATCATTGACTTTGAAGATTTCTACTCCATTCAAGATCACATCAGAAAAGGTTGGTTTTCCATATAGGTTTGGATGCAATGCGAGCCACACATCTTGTTGTGGGCTTCCATTTGGAATAAGAACCACATAATCCCTATACACTGGAACCCCATATAGCTGACTTGCACCCCCTGTTTCAACACTTGCCCAGGCAATAACATCCATCCCATGCTCAGCAGTTTGATTATATAGGAAGATATCGAACACTACTTGATTAACCTTGGTTATATTTGTCTGAATCTCGCAGAAATGAAGCCTAAATAGGTAACAGAACCCGGAGTCAATTGAGAAAATCCAAGTCAAATTGTAATTGAGATTGATTGGAGAATATCGCCCCATCGATCTAGCTGTGGCATAGACATCAACTGGTGCAACATAAGTAGGCATGCCTGTAGGATATTGGATTGTCATGTTTTCAGCATAATATGTAACCCCGTAGGCAGCCCCATAGAGGTATGGCGTGTCATCCTTCCAAGACCTATCAAGACCAGTATCATGGGAGGGCGGAATATGATTTCCACCCACATTCAACCGATAAACATTCTCAAGTGCACTGTTGTTACCAATGTAGAAAGCAGAATTTTGACCCACAATCATTGAAGTTCCATCAATGGAACTATAAATATCAGGCATTGACACAATCTCAATCCCATTCACAAATGCATACGTGTTTGGAGCTTTGGCAGATGGAATGAAACTTATATCCAATGTCTGACCATCAACATTGATTGAATACTCCTTAACAAGAAATGCCAAATTCAGTGCTTCTGCGGTTTGTGTAGCACTAAAGTTGTTAAGCAGAGTATATGACCCTACTGTGACAGAGAAAATGCCATCGAATACATTTAAGCCTGCATAGGAAACAGGATAAAAGTAAAGACGGACAAATTTACGACCAGGAACAACGGGAATTTTATAGGTGAAATTTGTGTAAGAAACCCGAGCAGTCATGCAAGGGACTTGAGGGACCGAAGGTTCTTGAGTAGCAGCTTGAGATGTGTTGGATTTCCCACTAGCTGACAGATACTTGGACCCAATATCTGTGGTCCACTTCCGACCATCGGTATCACTGCCATTTGAAGCTCCCCCACAATTTAGGAGGATTTTCTCGGTTGGCACATAATTGTCGGCCAAAGTTTCATGAATTGTAAAGGCCAAGTAAAGAATAATGGGCATAGGTATAGCCATACGACCAAATTTATGTGTGTTCCTCATCGACTCAAAAGGTCCACTTGGTTACAATTTTCTCCTAATTTGGAAAGATCATGAATCAGTAACCAAATCAATAGAGCCAAGAAAACGCATATGATTAAAGAAATTGAGGTCCAAAGCTCGGGGTTTTACAACGATTAACACAGAGAATTGAGCATTTTAACACCTGAATCAAGACTAGAACAAAGATGTACAAGCATGGAATCTTAGGCTTTTGGATGAAGAATCTAGAATCAAAGACCAAAAATAAGACAATAAGGTTTTGCACCAAAGCCCCTACTAAAGTTTCAGATCCAGTTGCTGAGCTACCGGAGTAGCTAGAAAGGAAGACAGAATACAAACTTAAGCACTAAGATTGAACTGAACAGATTTCAAGGCATTTAAGCTGAAAAGAAAAGACTGATTGGGAGAATGAAAGTTAAACTACTGGACCAGAAGCTGAGACTCCCCGAGTTGAAATGGGATTCTAAGCTTTGGAGTTCAGGGATGGTGAAAATTGCTTGTTTAAAACCTAGAAACTGAAATAAAAGCCGAGCTTGCTTTTCTGTACTCCAAGACTTAGCTTTCTTATATACACCACTTAAAAGTGATGATTAATTTCTTAGATGTTTCGGATGCCGTAGGTCTTGGGCTGCAATTATCACTAGCAAGTCGCAACTCGTGGGCCATTCACTTATTCGATCTAAGTGGATATTATCTGTAAAACACGTAACTGGGGTTTTCCTTTGATTCCTTTCTATTCTGTGATCACTTCCTCACTGGATCGATCTTCAACTGCTAGCTCCTGGCAAATGGCAAGTGTGCAAAGTTTCGAACACGTACAGTACCACACTACCACCTTCATCATTTTGAGATTTCAAACCTGTCTGGTATTGCGTTGGAATGTGAGGAAAAGAAAGAGCTTGGGGTACATATATAAAAGTCTCGAACAAAATTTGTCACATAATTAATTGGCAATTTTGTTAGAATTCTAAAATTTAAACTCTCCTAAAGTTAAACAACTTTAATTGGAATTCCAAACTTTAATATTAATGCTCAATTTGTTTCGCTATAAAATGTTTTATGCAAAATATTTTCAGCATTAATTTGTTTCATTATAAAATTTGGTTAAACCTGAAAATATTTTTCATTGACCATAAAATCATTTGTAAAGTGTTTGACTTATAAAATTTTGGTAATTAAAATACAATCCAATTTTGGTGGTTTGTGTTGGAAAAATTTTACATATCATACCAAACACTTAAATCATTGAAATTTTTTTTACAACAAAACAAGCCGAGTGATAAAGTTCTTTAGTGTAACTTTTAATAGAATTTATAAAAAGTAATGAATTAACGGAATATCCATGCTTTTTTTTTTAATTTAAAAAAAAAAGGGCAAATGCCCTTGTAATCCAATCATCATCAAATGCTAGAATTATAGCTTTTCATTAATATTAATTCTCTTTATGCAACTACTTTACAACTAAACCTCTATAGTTAGAACTCTACCTCTGAAATTGGGCAGAATCTACAATTTATTATTTTTTAATTATTTAATTACAAAAATTAAATAGTAGATTCTATCCTACATCAAACTCTTCTACTTGAATCAAACTCATCATCAAGTTCACTTTGAAATCTAAAATCTTCAGCTCCAGATAAACAAATACTTTGAATGCTTGAGCCCCTTAATCTTCTTTATGCAACTACTTTTGAACTCTACCTCCTACACAATCCTAATACCTTAATCCAAACAATTAAACATCCTTTACAGAAGTTGTGGATGCATGAAAATTATAATGATTATAGTCTAAGGAAAATTACTACTTTCAGTATTCTATTTAATGTTCGACCAATAATAATTTGTTACACTTATATATATATACACACATATATAATACTAGACTCATCACACGTTCTTTGTGCGTGTAATAAGGTTTTTTTTTTTTTTTTTAATTTAATGGATTTAGTGAAATAATGTTTAAAAGTAAGATATAGATAGTGTCCTAAATTTTAGAATCTTGATAAAAGTTTGAAAGTCTAAAACTTAGAGACTCTTTTAAAAATAGTAAATTACTCTTTTAACTAGTTTTTGTTTTTAAATTTAAAATTATTCAATTAAAAAATAGGAGTATTCTTGAGAGTTTTAAGAATTTGTGTGAGTATATTTTAGTACACAAAATAATGAAACTCAAACAAGGAATTCAGTTATTAATAATATAGATAATTATTAAAAAAAAAAAAAAAAACTAACTAACTAACTAACCATCATATTTTCAATTTGTGAAGTGTAAAATAAAATTCTTTCTTGTCGATAAACAATGGCTGTTTGTCTTAGTCCCAATAGTGAGCAATTGAACATCTTTCTTTCTTAGATGACATAATTGTCTGTCCAATCCTTCCTTTTAAAAAAAAAATCCAATATTTTAAAACGACCCTGTCATGTCTTCCCACCGACACTGAAATCAAAATTGCCTTATTTTGTATGCATCCCAAAAACAAACTGTGAGGACACAATTTGTAACGACCCATAATAATATTGGGTTCGCACGTAAAAAGACCCAAACAATATCATTTATAGAGCGTGGGTTTGAAAGGTTAGGCCTTGGTCACCGGACGGTGGTTTTTTCGAGGTGTTCATACATAATTAAATTGTGTTCGCTCTAGGAGTCTTTCTCCTAGAGGCGGGCTGGGAGGCTCCGGTTTTTGGCCATTTTTCCTAGCCCCTTTCCCGGATTGCTTGTTCGTCTTTTTATATTAGTCTGTATTCCTTATCCTTCGTCCACGTGTAGGATCAATTTTTCCAAGACTGATACTTGTCCCATCAGCCCATACCCAAAGTGGTTGGGGGTGGTTGTAAAAGTTGATGAGCATGG